>JAHREE010000287.1:875305-942472 GCA_033628505.1 Tringa tobata
GTCAAGGTTACACAGCGACCTTTATTATAAACGTTTATTTCAGGTCTAAAAAAGAATCGTCATCTTTCTTATGAAAACTCAGCATGAAAAACAGGTTCTGGAGGGAGAAAAAAAAAATCCGGTTTGGATAACTGGAAGCACTTTCGCAGTGCGGAATTCTGGCCGCCTTACTTAAGTGATTTCCACAGATACCTTTAAAAACAACCCCCGAGCAAGTACATTTACGGTGGCCGGGCAGAGCACGCCGGTGTCCAACGCACCGCTTCAGCTCCTGGGGGTCGCCTTTCGGCCGGGCTGGCGGCCGAGGGCACGAGCCGGCCGGGGTCCCTCAGCCCCGCGGTTCCCCACCGGCGCGCGGAGGGAGCGAGCCCCTCCCTCCCGCCGCCCCCGCAGCGCGCGCAGCCCCGCGGCCGTTATAGGCCGCCGCCTAACGGCCAGCTACTTAACGGCCGGTCGGTTAGCGGCCAACCGCCTCTCGGCTCGCCGTCGCCCACCGCCCCGCTACGTAGCCGCAGGACGGAGGCAGAACGCCCGGGTGTGGGAGAGCTGGCGGGGAGGGAACCGGTGCAGGGGCCGGTGGTTGTGCGGTTGCGGGTCGGCTGCTCCCCTCTCCTGGTGTTGTGAGGCGTTAACTCCGGCTAGGTCGGTAAGGCTCTTTGCGTCTCTCTGGCAAAGCAGGGATTCCTGTTAAGGCACGTTAGCCTTTCCGAAGAGAGCCCGAAGTCAGTATCCCTCATGTTCTACCCTCCACTTTTCTTTCCTTCCCGCCCTTCGTCCTCCTACGTTTGAAGATGTGCTGGAAACCATTCGTCTTCCATGAGCAGGTCCTGTAGGCAACTCTTAGGGCACCCTGGAGGGGAGGAACTTTTAATAGATAAAGCGCACCACCTGTTACAGCTGAGATCGTAGGTAGCTGGAGTTCATCTTGTTTTTTGAAAAGTGAAAATCTCAGCTGAGCCACCAGGTATCTTGAGTACAGATGTTTGGGGAGTCAGGGAGGATGGCAGTGTACAGTATAGCCTTTGTTTTTAAAGAAAGCTGTGAGAACCCTACCTCTTTTATCTTGAGCCTTAGGTAAAAGTTTCAACTTCACTGTCCAACTTAGAGAACCAGTTCAAAGGCAGGGAAATTAACATCTAACATATTCCATCTGAGTGTCAAGGAGAAAAGAACCCCTGCTAACCTTATAGATGACCAGCCCAGTTGATCAACATGAAGGAATAGAAAGAAATTCATTTAGATTTTACATTTTCCTTTTTTCCGTTACTTTCCTAAGTTGTTTTTTCTTAGTATTTTTGCATTGAGAAAGAGACAGATGTTTTCTGTAACAGGCGATTGCGTGCCAAAGCCCATTGAACAGTGGCCGCTTGGGCAAAAATAAAGAGCTAGTTATGTAGCACCAGGTATTGCTTTCCATGCCAGTCTTGCTTCTGATTTTCTGTTTCCTGAATCGGGCAATAGTGTCTAAGAGAGTGTATTACACTTACACATGTGGATGGCTGCCCTAGGGCTTTGCAAGAACTACTAGGTAATTATTGATAGTTACTTTAATTTTTGTAGTAATAGTACTCTGATTAGAATAAAAATTTCCATTTTTTTTTTAATCTGTTGTCCTAGGTGTGACTTTAATGGCATATCTTAACATTTGTTTTATAAAATATTTCTCCATTACAACATCCCTGTGAAACGAAGCTATCTTTAGAGGAAAAGTCAGACTTAAGGTAAGGACTTCAGGTATAGCTCTACTGATGCTTGCACTGCCTTAAAACTAGTTGCTCAGTCCATGTGTAGATTTAAGCACACTGAATAAATAATTTAATTTTATATATATATTTATGAGTATTATCTCCAAATGAGATTGATGGCAGCATCATCCATGCGTGTGGATGAGTATGCCCCATACTAGGAAAACATGGAAAGAGAGGATTTAGGTGCTGCTTTGTAGCCCTGAATTACAGGCTTAGGATTCAGAAACCAACCCTTTTCTAGGCTTATGTGCTAGTAGAATAGAAAGGGGAAGAAAATGAAAAGTGCCACCTTTCTGTAACAGTCTACTGCTTAGCAGTCAGCCGTGAATATACTTTGTTTTGGGCCATTTGGGCCAGAAATCCTCAATTAGGACAGCTAACCTGCTAGTCCCTGGGCACCAGCACTGGACTGAGAACTCTCACTGAGGAATCTCTTCCTCCTGTTGAAGAGTAGCATCCATTCCCTGTGAACTGCAGTGCTCCAGGGTTTAGGCACAGAATTTAAAGAAAGCCTGACTGTTTCACTATGCTGATGATGTTTGATGCTAAATTAAATTTTTTCCATGGAAAAAATACTACCCACCACCCTCCATCTTGCATTATTTCTGCCAACGCTTACACAAGTTAAAAATATTGTGCTTGAGGGGGGCATTTGTATAAAAATTATGTGAGCAATGCTTTAAAACCTAGCATGGAAATGCATGCAAGACTTTTTGTAAGCTCAATTGCTGAATACGTGTGTAAGTTTTGCAAACCAGAATTTAAAGAAATCATGTATATTCTAAACCATTTATATTTCTCAGCAGATATTCAGTGAAAGTATTAATATTGTAAACATTTTATTTGTTATATGGAAAGATGTTCAGTCTACAAAATGTAAACCTATAGTAAATTATTTAAAAAAAAATCTTTATGTAATCAGCTTGACATCTGTAACCTATCATAAATTGCCTGGGAAGTCAGTTTTGAGATGTTCTCATTTTTCATGCTTTTATTCCCTACCTTGCTTTTCCTTCCCATCTTCTTGAAAAGGTAGACTTGAAAAAATATGGATTGTTATAGACACACCTTTTTTTTCCTTTTTCCACATTTCAGAATGGAGGAAGTACAAGAAAATAATAATGAAAGTTCAAACGCTGGAGAAGATGCTGATCCTAGTGTTGATGCTACAAATAGCGCTGGGCCTAATCTCACTGTAGAGGGTTCTGTGCCTGCTATTGTTTTACCAGAAGATGGTCTACCCAGATCTGTTCACCATACTCGACGAATGACAAGCTATTCCTCTTCCCTAGACTCTCATTCTATTGCAAGCCGAAAGTTGTCTAAGTTTTGCCGGAGTGCTAGTGGAGTTATGTCCTTGCAAGAAGCTTTAAGAGAAAGACAGGTTTAGTATTCAACTTTAGGTCTTGAAATAGATTTAAGGATCTTTTCTCAAATGATTAAGTTCAGTTTATATTAATTAATTAGTTTTCTTTCTCCTCCTCCCCTCGCCCCTTCTGTTTTGTTTATATTCAGTTCTTTTATTAAGTTATTGCTGGTATAAAGTGAGTAGGTCTTTGTTTTCAATGTTTGCAGCATTTTAAGATTTTATTTTAAAGTAATAGAGGAAGGAAGCAGGAGATATTGACTAAATAATTTACACTGGAGCAAAGCCATACCCAGCTTAGTTCTTGCAAATATTTACCCACTCTAGATACTTAGCTTTAAACTCATGTTGTGACCTGCTTTTATTAGTATAAAAAATTGAAAGGCTGATTGTGAAAAATAAAACCAGTTAGTATGGCACACACATGTTTTAAAATCTAGCTGTAGTATATTTAATATTTGCTTTTTCTTGGTATATCCTCAGAGTTGACTTTACGTTTTATAATAATTCTTAATAATTTGTTCTTCTGTTAGCCTCTGAAAATTTAGATATTTTTAAAGAATAGACTTATAATACAAGATGGTAGGTTTCAGCATTAGTTTCAAGTTAAGCAGCAGGTCATTGTTATGATCACTGTGTATTTTTAGTTTGAAAGACATCTTTAATGTTTTAGATTCGATATAAAGAAGCAAGAGAACATCGAAGAGCAAAAATTGATGCTTCATATAAATACATATTTGAAGTTCTCAGTGTTAGGCTAGGTTTAGACCTAACAGCTTTGGAAGAAATGATTTTGGATGCCCCTTCGGTGAGTCTGTTCTACATGTTCGTTGATTTCGATTATTAGTCAAAATATGTAGCGTATTACCCCTTTGATACAAAGTGTTGTCCATAATTTTGGTTGTTTCTGCCACGAAACATGATTAATGAGTGATGCAACTCATCTAAAATGATACCTGACTAAATCATCCAGGCTTAGTTGCCTGGCAGATTTGCAAATATTCCTAAGGTTTTTGATTGTGGCTTTTTCATCTTTCTTATCTCAGGGAAAATGTAATTACTGCTGCTGTTTTGACCCAAGGGATTCTTGTCACATCCACCAGTTCTAACACGCTTTATCCATCTCAGCTTGGCATTATTATATTCTAAAGATGATAATTTTTATTTGTTAAGCAAGTCCTCACTGAGATGCCAAACCACAAAATTTTGATACTGCAAAAGTATGTGTAACTTCATAGGAACATTTTGAAAATTAAGACTGTTATTTAGTAATCAGAGGAAAGATTAATCCTACATCATTTAATTATTGTGAGTGCATTTGGAAATGTACCAAATACATTCCATTAAATACCTTCCATTTTCAAGTGCTTTGTTTATTTTTGAATGCTTAAAAGATGAGATAAAGTAGGTTTGTAGAGTGAGTAGATCCCAAGCCTGTGGAACTTCTGAAAGCTCAGTCGTTCTTTGTGTCCTTAATGCGTGTCTTTCACAGTGTTTAAAAGTGATTGAACAAACAGGAGCAACAAGCTAAACCGTTCTTTTAGTAATATATAAAAATTCAGTATGGCTGTATCTGAAAAGATACAGCTCTTACCTTCTCTGATTGCATGATATTGTTTTTGTCTGTTAGAGTGATTTGACTTAGTATTCAAAACTCAGCCAGATACCGTCTCCTTTGGTCAAACAAATCAATTGTTAGAACTTCAGCTGTTCAAGCCAAATTTAGACCCTATCCAAATTTGTTGTTTATTGTTTGTTTACTGATATTTATGTATCATAAAATGTATATAAACAGTCCTGGTTTTTCTTACACAACATAGAGGTGCTTTTAGTGTTTTCAATCAACTAACATCTCCTTTTTCTTTTTTTTTTAACAGTTAAGTGGTACATAGTTTTAGATATCCTGACTTGACGTAAAACTGCTGTTCTATACTGAGTTTGACTAATTGAGACACTTGACAACCTTTGGATTCTCAAGGCTTCTGTTTTTTAGTTTTGTTTTGGGTTGGTTTTCTTTGCTGTCACCAGGACCATCTGAAAACTTTTTATGGTTGGAAGTTTTCCAGTTTCCAATTTTAGGCTATTCATAAATAGTTTAGGCTGCTCTGGCTGTGTCAACATTGTCCTTTAACAAATCGTCATTTAGTAAATTTCCGTACACATATCATGTCTTTGACATCCATGAACTAAGTTTTACCCCTTAAAGCCCTAGCCTGTATGTGTATTCACATAGGGAGTGTTTGTGCCACATGGACTTGAACCAGAAGCTATTTGCAGAAGCAGTAGCCAGAGGGACAGCTCATGTATGTCCTGTATAAAATCCTATAAGCCCAAAAGTTACTGTTTGCCTTCCTCTTCCTCTCAAGTTGGAGTACTTTTTGTAGTAGTGAATCTTTTTCTGGTTTTTGTCATTGCCCTTTCAGTACTTCACCAATTTTTCTTTTCTTTCACTATTTTGGCAGGGATTTTTTTCCTGTATTTTTGTCAGTTTTGACCCTGTTATTCACTAGTGCCTGTTAACCAAAGTGAAAGTTAATGCATTTCTAGAGCGGACTTGCTTTTACTTCTTTTATTTTTGCACAATGTTGTCTTCTCAAAAGAGTGGATTTAAATTGTGTCCACCTGGGTGTGATGCATTTTCCTGATTCAGATTTTAAATTTATTTTGGGGAAAAAAATTATGCTTATAAGAAATCTACTGCATCTAAAGCTGTATACTTTGTGCTTGAGCAGGTGATGCATCTCCAGACGTTCTTGCTACCTAAATTTCTGACTTTTTTGATGGGGTGAAACAGAAGGTCTCACTTCCAAGGTTGAGCCCTTCAGTTAGACAATTTGAATGCTCAGTCACATCTTGTTAAGTTAGTCATCCTTATGGATATTTACAAAGACTGTGAAAGAATCTGGATTTTGACCAGATCAGTCCCTTCTGATCTCCTTCAAACCTTCTTTCAGTGCTTTTCAGAGCTGTGTTCACTTCTGCTAAATCGCATATCCTGGTTTTACCAGGACACAAAAAATTGCCTAGGGCAGTTTGAAAATTCAGATTTTGGAAACCCTAGCAATAATGTCAGGCAAGTTCTTCAGAATGATGATCCACACACAAAGTGTTTGTTTCAAAGCTTTGCATCCTTACTATCCAAAGCACCTTGTATAACATGACAAAATCAAAGTGTCCATCTAGACACCCATCGTGTTTTAGGATGGCTGTTTTATGGACAGGTACAACAATTTTGGGGCAGCATGGTCTCCTTCAGATGTGATCTTGTTGTCCTTCCAGAGGTCAGTAAAATTTTTGTCGTGAAAAGGTTTTGGAGCTAATGTGGCCAATTCATGTCTCCAGAATAAAATCCTCATGTGTCATGTTACTCCTCTTACAAATGAAGCTTTTACGTTTAGGGGTATAGTTGCAATATCAGGGTATGTCGAGTCATGCAAATCTGCTGTGTATGTTTCTAAGGCTCTTATGACCAGTTGTTTCCAGATGATACTTTAGACTTGCAGATCTCTGTGAGTGACACTATATCCTCTAGTGTCTCTGCATTTTTAGACAAGATCATAAACATTTCATATACAGTTATCAGGAGCTAGGCCACCTGTGTGTGCAGGTTTAGTACTTGAAGGCAATATTTGAAATATCTGTTACGTTGTTTTGTAACTCCTTACAGTATTTGAGGAAAAACATTACATGCCACCAAAACTTTAAACAGTGGCATGGTCAAATTATTTTTGCATCTCTTAAAGGCACAGAAGAATATTTTGTGTAACAAGTATTCACTCTTTGATTTAACAGCTGGAAGCCTTTGATTCATTTTTTGCCAAGGGAGGAAGTAAAGCATTGAAAATTTTCTATCAAGAAGGAGAAGCACCAGGAATAGGTAATTTTTTAGTAATATTAATATGGGCAGATGTAATAGTGGTTTCTATTGTTAATTTTGTTTAATCTTTCCCAGAGTAAATTTTTTATATGTTCGTAGTTTTACAGCCTTTTGCTTTAAGGACTGAAAATTCATATTTTAAATGCCTACTTCAAATCAAATTGTTTAGAAAAACGTCAGTCAATTTTAGCCGTTCTTGGAAGGAAGGATATAAAAAGATAAATTATTCTGAAATCTCAAGTTGGTTGCAACTTTTTCTTACAGGAGTTATACGCTCAGCTCATCTGAAAGCACTTTCATAAAACCTGTCTGAATTTGCCTTTATAATAAATATTTGAATTTTTTTAGTTTTCACATGCTTGGTAGAGAATTAGAATTTAATGCCTAAAATCCCTGGTGATTTTCTAAGTACTCAGCGTGCTATTCCCTTATCTATTTATATGAAATGGTCAAACTGCATAAGATCATATCCATAGAGGACCTGATGGTATCTCATATTCTGTATTTTTGTCATTTAGGCATGACATCTTGTTTGATAGGGTGAATGCAAATAAACAAAGTACCTTAGTCACAAGCAAGTTAACCCAGAATGATGGGGTTAATTCCCCAGCAAATTCCCTTTTCAGCGCAGTACAATGCACCAAAATTGCTTTGTAAGATGTATGTTATATGTTTGATGTAGGTATTTAATTGTGTGGTTAATTACAGCCATGAATTCTGGTTTTGATTCTCTTACACACAATAGAAGAAAATAAATTACTTCTGTTTGAGTTTTATTTTGCTATATTAATTTTAAGCATTTTATAATATCCTTTTAAAAATAGTGACACCTATGAAATTCTTTTCAGAATGTGGTCGGACAATTCCAGGAGTTGCAAAAGGAAGTAAAATGATGCAATTCTATGTGGGCAATGCACCGGACAAATTTGTAGGACAATGCTTATTTTTTATTCGTTGTAAGAATGACAGCCCTATAAATGCAAAAACTATACATGAGGTATTCTCTCATATATTTTAAAAACTAAAAGCTTTAAAAGTAGCTATTTTTGTTCCATTATTTGTTTCACTAGCATCACATAACTAAAGTTACTTGTAACTGTGTCTTTTTAATGTTAAGCTACAGCATGCTCTTTACTCTCCTATTTGGGTAGACAATTAATAGCTGTATTATCTCAGCAAATACTCAGGATATCTTGTGAATTAAGGGTCTGACAGACTCTTGTTAAAAAAATCAGCATTTAGATTAATTTCTCATTCTCCTTGCTGTTTTTGAGGAGGTTAAAGCCACCAAATACATTTTAGATGTGACCAAAATCTCTAAACTAGACTCACTGAGGAGACTTTATTGCAAATACCAGGAGAGGAAAGGTTTAGTTGTGCTTCTCTTTTATGTGTCTTTGAATGTGTGAAATACACATTTATCCTTTGTATATTACGTAGCATGAGTTTTTCTGCTTTACTAGACAAATTCTTAGATACGTGTGGGATTTATTTTCATTTCTCTTAGCTACACATCTTAATACTGAAGCAGTGCTTAAGGGACTGTTAATTAATAAGAATCAGCCCTATATATGTATCTACTGATTAATATGATTTCAAAATCTTCAAACAGAAAATCCATTATTAATTTACATACTTTATACCTTAAAAATATTTAATTCCTTTTGGGAGCTGAGAAAGTGAAGGGGGAAAAGCACTACTAGAAGTAAGAGATAAGTTCTGTCTTTATCAGAAGTCTCAACGTTAGTCATAAGTATTACTTTTGCATCAAATTCTTAGTGATGAGAAAAGGATATTTATGTTCTAGGAAGTTTATTACATGAAGTATGTAAATATTTGCAGATTTGAAGGACATTTAAAATATTGGAATATTAAAAATAGTCGAAACTTGTAAAGTTTTGGAGAGTAGACAAAAATTTTATCTGATTCTAAGTAATATACATTCAGTCAGGTAACTGCTTCTAATATAATTTCAGAGCATTTTTGGTACTTGCATTTCAGTGCTTAGTACCTAATTGTAGATGTGGACAATTAGAATATTTTTAATTGTTATGTACTATTAAACAATTTCCAAATTTTCTGTATGTTAGGGAAATAACTGAAATTGCAAAATTATAACCTGGCAGCCATTTAAAACTGTATTAAATCATTATTGACATCCCTTTTTTAAAAAAAACAAAATGTATCTTATTGTCACATTGTAGGTATTGGTATTTTGTAAGGATTTTGTCTTCCTAAATTAAAGCTTTCATTAGCAAATTGGAGTGCCTTTATAAAAAAAAAAATATACCAGTTTTATAAAACTGTTTCCAGTCTAAGTTACTGCATTACTAACAATCATTGTGTTACAATGCAGGATATATTCTTTGGTGTTTTGGATGCCAACGAAGGACTCCTACATGGTGTTAGGGATATAATAGAAAAGATTTTTCTCCCAGCTATCCTTGCAACAAGTAATTGGGGTGCTTTAAGTCAGACTAAACAGGATACAAAAGACAAACAGAATTTCATGGAAACCATTAACAGATACCTTTCATTTTTAGAAGGTAAGCATTACCTTTAAAAAGTAATCAAATGAGAGGAATTCTACTTAAGAATTTCCATTTAAAGGCTGTAACACATAAGTAAAGGAACTTTTCAGCTTCTGCAAGGAAAAATAAAATGATCAATTACTTGCATAATACATACATGAGTAGATTATTTACCTAAGAAAATACTGTAGTGATATGTTACTTTTAAGGAGGAACACTGGATTTAAAATAAGAATTTTTATTTTTATGTAAGTGCAGTAAAATGGCTATTGTATTGAAACAACACTGATTCCAGACATATATTCCTAAACTCAAACTAGTAGAAATTAATTTTAGTCATAATTGTTTCTATTTTATAATTGCCTTTTTTTTTTTTCAGGGGCTATAATAAGCATTGAAGGAACTGTTGAGTTGAAAAAAATAGATTACATTAATTTTTCTAAACTCCAGTCCTTTGAGAAAGTAGCTGCAGCAGCTGATAATCCTGACATGGTTCACCAGCTAGAGGAAGTACTTATGATATGGTATAGACAAATTGAACAAGTAAGTCTTTGGTTTAGCACATTGATTGGGTATGAATATGGATAGATATTTATTAATATATATGAGAATTGCCTGAAGTTAGCTGAAGGCTTCAGCTGCATTTCCACCCGAACAGGACAAGTGCTTCACTTCTTTTGATCCTCTGGAAATCTTACATGGTAAGGTCTGTTATCCAAGAAATTTACATGATAAAGCACAGCCCTCTTTGTCAAAATAAAGAATCTGCCTAAACTGGGACAGATTCAACTTATAAGGGCTCCTATGTTTTGTGTGTTTAGCTCCTGAGAATAACAATTTTAAAAGAGCTGACTTTATGTTTATCAACATAAAAGGAGTATATTTATGACTTTATGTCTGATATTTAACGTTTTTATTAAAATAATTCTTCAAGTTTTTTACAACTGAAGTTACATTTAGTGCATTTCAATACGTGGATTCTGATTAAAGAAAAAGAAAAGGGTGTATGCTGAGATTCACCCAGTTTATGATAGCACTTGAACATATATATTAGTTGCCTTCATTTCAGTTTAAGAATATGATTAACTTCAGATTGGAACCAGTTTCCTGTGCCGATTACTGCAGGATTGTTCCTTCTTGAGTTAGTATCTTCAGAGTGTTTGTTCTCTTAGTAATTTGCTTATTCTCTGTAGTAGATTTTTGTGTTTTGTTTTGTTTTTATTTTTGTTTTTTTTTCTAATTCATTGCAGGTTCTGATAGAGAGTAAGCAGATGAGGAAAGAAGCTGATGATTCAGGTCCACTGACTGAACTAGAGCACTGGAAATGTATGTCTGCTAAATTTAATTTTATTATTGAGCAGATTAAAGGACCACACTGCAAAGCTGTCATTAATGTTCTGAATGTTGGACATTCTAAACTACTAAGGGTAATTATTTTTTTTCTTTTTTGTTTTTTTTTTTTTTACTACAGTAAACAAACCTTAAGCTTTTTATTATTTTTTTTCATGGCATCTAAGAGAGATTTCCCAGGGAGAATTAAGGGAGGAAAATTTAGATACAGTGCTGGTATGCTTAATATATTAAGAGAAATAATAAGAGATTTTTAGAGATACAGACAAAAATTATTGTAAATGAAAATAACTTTTATTGCCTGCTTTGAAAATGCCTTTTAAAAACTAATTTACCAAGGTTTACTTCCCACAAATCAGTGCAAGTTAAAGAAATAGTCCTCTGTGTATGAAGTTTTTTACAGTACTGTTTTCCCTCTAGATATGGCAGGAGTTAGATGCCAGAATCACAGATGCAGCAAATGAAGCAAAAGATAATGTGAAATACTTATGCACACTTGAAAAAGTTTGTCAGCCACTTTACAACTATGATCTTGTAAGTATACCTTTTGTTGTTCTTTAAACATAGTTTAGGTATTTACATAGAATGCCCAGGGCAAAAGAAACCATTGTACTTGCCTAAAAGTAATTTTTTCAGATTTACTTTTCTTTGTTTCTGTTTTTTTTTTCCTAAATGCTTGTCAAGCTAACTGTCAAAGCATTTGTTCATTCTATATTACATAAAATACGATATTTTAAAACATGTATTTTATCAATAAATGTAAACTATATGATTGCCTAATAAGTCAGTCCTGCTGCCAATATTATCTTTAAAATAAGCTAAAATGAGTACATATTTTACACAGGACTAATTTTTCTTCTAATGCTGGGGAAAATTGCACTTCTAGTAGACTCTATTGTCTGAATTTGTGAAAATATTTACTTTATAGCCAGCTAGACTATGTGGGATTCAAGATCTCAGTGTTTTTGAGCCTTGCCAGGTGCAGGGACGAGGAGGAGCAAGACTTGGGCATTTAACCCAAACTGGCAAACAGGATTATTTCATACCATGAATGTCACATTCAATATAAATTTGAAAAGTTTGCTGCGTAGTTTTCTCTTCCTTGATAACAATGATCCTGATAACTCCTTGCCCCGGTGCCAGAGTCCTGAGCCCTTCCCTTCTTCCTGAAGCCGTAGCTCTAGCATTGTCTGACATTTGCTGTCCACTGCTGGTATTGCACAGCTTCCTGCTTATGGAATTGGCTGAGTATAATTCTTGTAGATCTTATATGAGTATCAGGATGAATTGGTTCTTTAGTATTGTTGTTAATTATTTGGTCTTATCCTATTAAATCTATTTATATTTCAATCCTTTGTTTCTTTGTGTTCCCCAATTCCTGTTTCTCTGTGGGGAGGGGTTATCGGGTGATAGAATAATTTTTAAAACGACAATAAATTGTTATGGGTTTTCTCAAGCCATAACAGTTTCTAACAATTGTTGCAAAACGGGGTGGAAGGAGGACCCTAGCAAAAATTGTGTGTTCTGCTTTATTTTTTTAGTCCTCCTTGATTTGGTCATACCTGCCTCCTGTCCTCTGTCAGGAAGCGTTGCATTCCTTTTGAATTGTTGGCAACTTAGGATCCTTCTTCAAAGTTTTAACTGAGCAAAGTAAAAAGTGTGTGATAATATATTATATAGAACTGATACTGCATGAAATAGTAGAAGAGAGGAGTACGATAAACAGTGTTACTAAGATGCTGTTTATCTTCAGCTCTTCAGAGCATCGCTAGAGGGTGCCAGGTGCCAAGCCATAGTAACGAGCTGCTTCATACAAGTTATTAAGATAAAATTCTTTTTATCTTAAAGTCAGATATTTGTGGGTGGGAACTCAGTAAAGAGTTCATTAACTATAGTACTTTGTTTAACCTGGAACAATTTGGATAAATACGAATTTGTTTCATTTTTTGGAACATTGATCAAGATAATTTAGGTAGGATTTTCTGTTGTATTCAACTTAAAAATAATGATATCCAAGCTAAATGTATCCTGTTTTTAAAAGAGCTAGATTCTGGATTGAGTTGGATTTAATATCTGATATTTAAGAGTATTTTAGAAATTAATGATTTAGGAATGGAGTACATGCAGATTTAATGTAAAATTTAGTGTATGCAGTATCACGCATAGTCACATTTGTAGCTGAAGTGGCTTACTATATGAAAATTTAGACTGAGCATTTAACTCAGGGCTTTGAATCAAAGAAATCTCTATGTAGTCCAGTATTCAGGGTTTTAATTTTTGTCAAGGATTAAAAAAGAAAAACAGTAGACTCAGAATCTCCTGATTCTATTTTGGGGGGGGGGGGGGGCGAGGGGGGGAGGAGTGTGATGATAAACAACCTGCGGACATTGAGGGTTGTTTTTATACCATATAGCCTTTCTTTCACAGTCTTCTGCCAAATGCAAATGCCTGCTATGTCTACCCACAGTATTAATGTGTTCACTTTGAATTTAAAGCCCAAAGTTAATTCCAGGATTTTGGCTTCTCTGTTGAGGGCTGACAGTCAAAATTACTTGATGATCTGAATTGCAACTCTGATAAGCCCATGATAATGATAATTTGTTGTTGTTGTTTGTTTTTTTTTACAAGAAACCTTTTGGTAAGATGCCATGGCATTTCAAAGATTGCTTCATATGATTTAGGGAAAACTGTAATTTAGAAGTTGTCAACAGAATAGAAATATAGTTGCTAACAATACAAAGTAAAGTTTTTCTCAAAACTCTCCTTTAAGGTAGCAATGACACATGGAATACCAAACTTGATAAATGCTATACGAATGATTCACAGCGCTTCAAGATATTACAATACTTCTGAGAGAATGACATCATTGTTTATAAAGGTAAATATATTAAGTATAATGCTCATAATAAAAATTATGTGACTTTTAAGAAAAAAAACCCTTAAGGTGAGGCTCGACAAGGCCTTGGGCAACTTTGTCTAGTTGGGGGTGTCCCAGCTGACTGCAGGGAAGCCAGACTAGATGACCTTCGGAGGTCCCTTCTGGCCTGGACCATTCTGTGATTCTATGATTTTGTTTAGGTTAAGAAATAGAAAGTAGAAGAATGTTCTCTCCTTTTCATAACCATGGGACACTAAGGTAAAGACATACTGCTAGGATAGACATTTTTTTAAATGCAGTTTTTAAATAAGGATGCACACACTAGAAAGAGTAAAGATAGCAAAGTAAGTGAAGACTAGTTATTTAACTATAACTTCTGTTTGTTCTTGAGTTACAGTTGGTGACATTCTGTGTTTATCCATATGTATTGTTGGACTTGTAGTACGTACAAATAATTCCTGAGAGTTAAATACACTTCTGGGAGTGTTTGAAGACTTTTAGAAGGTGTTTTTCATGTATTTAGCCGCTATTATTCCCACAGGTGAAATTTATCCAAACTCTGATAGTACTAATACATGCATGTGGGAATTTCGTTAGATATTAAGAAACAGGCAAATTTCCTTATAAGCTAGAGACCTACTTGTTATCATTTGTCTGCACTAGGTTACAAATCAAATGGTCACGACGTGTAGGGCATATATTACGGATGGTGGCTTGTCTCGTGTCTGGGAGCAGGAGGCATCAACAGTCATTGGAAAAATTAAGGTTTGTGGTTTGGTATTTTATTATTTACCTATCAAACCTATTGATTACCTATTGATATGCACAAGGAAGTCCATATCAATATGTATCAAGTACTTCACACCTCTTTACTGTTTTATTTAATGATGTTTTGAGTGTTTTCCCATTTCTTAGCCCCCTGGCTTTTGTTGAAAGTAGAATGGCCTCATTTATATGAGGGTGGTCTTGTAATGGCCTTGGAATAGGCATCTTTACCATATGTGTGACCAAGGAATTTTGTCATCCTGCATACCCTCAAGAAGGAAGAAAGAGGATTATCTGATATGGTACCATCTTCCTCTATCATCAGGAACCTAGTATTTGAATAGACCCCCACTCTGTTACACTAGCTTCTTCCAATACCAGACTTCATTGGCACACCATGAAAGTTCAGTGCTAAGAGAATCTTCCTCTTTTTCAAGTGATGGTGAAGGAACTGAAGGCGTAGGATTTCATAGTCCTTTAAAATTAGGTCCAGAGGTACAAAAGAAAATGTATTGAAAGTGTCTCTCCTGATCTGACAGGATGATATGATTCTAATAATTCATCGGTTTCATTGAAGTCATCTTCTGACTGTTCTACAGCTGACAAGCTCTCATTATTCTATGAGAGAAATATAAGCCCAGTTTCTAATCTTCATGATCAGTTTTCATTCTACTATCTGTATATTTTTTGAAGTTCTGCACATTGCTTTCAATGAGAACCTTTCTTCATTTCCTGTAATTCATAGCCAATTGTTATATATACATACATATTCAGGCAGTCTGGTGACTGCCAGTATAATGTGATAAAATCTCCTTTCCATTTTCCAAGAAATGACAGAAGATTTTTGTATTCAAATAATTGTAGACTCAAATTTCTCACCAGTCATTTTTTTTTTTACATCTGATAAGGTATTTGCATTTTAAGTAAATAATTGACTGAGAAAGATGGATTATTTTTAAATCTTATTTTAACTCAGACTTGTCAGCACATGTTAGTTTGTATAACCTGTTTCCTTTAAGTCTCCTGGGAGTTCCAAATGGACTACTCTGCTATGCCATATTCCATCCTTATCCAGAGGACAGTCTGACCATTCGTAATTAAGCTAATTGTTTTTCTTAATATTCAGATGTCTTCTTTAGAGCAGGAGTCATCACTTACTCTTCACTGGCCTCTACTTTCTCCTTTTTTGGTGACTCATTCCCCAGTGTTAAGTCTTTCACTGTACTGCACTGTACTGTTGTATGTTTGTAAGATGCAAATATTTGCTACACATACTGAAAGAAAACCACTGTATGTAAGTCATTACTGTGATAATTAACCACTTTGGAATGACAGTAGGTTTAAGTTCTCCAGTCTCTCACCCATAAGCATAGCATAACGAGCATGGTATTTATTCCTTCGCTTTTTAGGACTGCATGTTTCTGTTGAAAGAATATCAGAAATGCTTTCATGAAACAAAGCAAGAGATTTTGGAAACTCTAGGAGAAAAGTCATTTGAAGTATCAGAAATGTACATTTTTGGAAAATCTGAAGCTTTTTGTAGGAGACTAGAAAAGGTGAGTATACTGTGTGCTGTTATTGTCAGTAGAGAAGAAGGCCTTCCCCAAAGAACAATTTACAGGGTGGACACTTGTCAAAGTACATGCTCTTATCATTCTGTGAAGGAGTTTGCAGCTCTTTATTGAGAAAAATTAGGCACTTCCACAGAGTATGTTATCCCAATACTTTAGGCAGTTACCTCACCATGCCCTTATGGATTTTTCAATTCATCTCTGTTAGTGTGAAGAGAAATAATCTAATCTAGGTCATTATTTTAGGAGGTTTAACATAACACACCTTTGCTCTTTTGAACAGTGTTCTAAGGCATTAAAAACTCAAGTTACTGTCAAACACACTTTGTTCAGATGATTCTGCTTCTTGATGTGGTCTTAATGTTTATCTTGATATCATGATGAAAAGATTTTAAACCAGCATTCATAGAGTTTGTGTGAAAAAGATAATAGGTTCTCCTTGGCACAGAATAAGGTCAGACAAGGGATAAGATGATAATGGGGCAATCATCCCAGGGTAGGAATTCTGCGAGTCTCCAATGTTTTTCCTTATCATGCAGTGTATATACTGCATGGTTGGTATTTTTATTCTGTGAAATCTCTTTGTGTAATCATGCATATTGTGCAATCAATGCATATGTCATATTTTAGCTCTTTTTCCATATTGAATCTAACAGTCAAATATAAAAAAGAAACCCTTTACCATCAAAAAAAACCCCAAAAGATTATGTTACTTTGTATTGGGTTGTGGTGAAAACTGAACTAACCATACTCTGTTGAAGATACTTGATTTAAAAGCTCAGAAGAAACACGCTTCTGAATGCAGTAGTTAGAGAAGTGGCTAGTGTTTATTTTATTTTACTCAAGTTTTAGATTATAGTGGAAGTAACAAATAATTTTTCATGAGCATGAATATAATGTTTATATTTCAGATTACAGAGATGATTACCATAGTACAAACATTTTGTGCACTGAGTCTGTCTACCATTGAAGGGATAGATGTCATGGCAATAAAATTCAAAAATATCTACCAAAGTGTTCAAAAGAAACAGTATGACATCCTTGATCCACGAAAAACAGAATTTGATGTGGATTTTGAGAACTTCATGGCAAAGGTTGAGGGCTTAGAGGTAAGTAATATTGCTATTTATAACTTACTTGCAGAAGAATCTCATCACTACTTACTTAGTATCTCCCTGAATGTCAGTGAGACTTTGGACTGTGAATAGGCTACATTGTTCTTCCAAAGGGTGTAGAGTTTGTGTTTATGTGGAGGGAGGCTTTTTTTGTTCTTTCTTCTCCTTCCAAAGGAAGCTGTAAAATATATTGTACAGTCCTCACTGAAGATCAGTCACTCTGCAGCCAAAATGACAAAAGTTACAAGACCTGAGAAAATGATCTATATGGAGGTGGTTTATTAGCCTGGAGACACGTGGTTAGATTTTGGGCAGAAAAAAACTTCAGATGTTTTCAATACATGATTTGATTCTTTGCTAAAATTGTCTGGCATCTTGAGAGATTGCTTGACACTAACTATTTATTGATTATATTAAGCATAGACTGGTGAAGCCTGCTATTTTGTGCTTTAAGCAGTAACAATTCCAAATACTACTATGTTAAGAAATCATCAGACATCAAAATACTATTATATGAATAGAAAAACTATATGTGAGATTATGTATTTTTTAGATGCAGATACAGGCATTTATGCATACCTGTTTTGGGAGAATTTTGTCTTCACAGCATGCGCTTCAGTTACTTCAAAGGTATTGGCAATTATGTTTTAAAATATTTAAAAATAACTTCAAATTACTGAATAGCACAATTTAAATAACATAGCTAATTTTAGAACAAAGGGCCTAATCAAGAACTTTCCATTATTAGTGTTCTGAACCATGTAATCATAAAAGATGTATTTTAGCTTTTTTATGGGAATCACTATCTTCACGTGTTTCTTGTTTTCATTACAGTTTATTTCATGTATACTAGAGGTTACTAAAAGAAAAAAACTAAAATCCCCCACAACAGCAACAACAACAAAGGAAAATACCACCAGGGCAGCACTTTTCAACTTGCTTAAACTTGCTCAAAGCAAAAAAAAATCCCAGATCCAGAAGTATTTCCTAGATTTGTGCTTCTCTCATTTTATATAGCATTCATGTACCCCAAAATAAAACAAACAAAAAATTGTGGTTTTGAAGTATCACTTTGGGTACTCATTTTTAATACAGGTTTCAAAATCTGAGAATGCCATGCCTTCAAGAAGAAATAGCACACACAGTTGGTTGTATTCTTCAACATTATGTAGCAGAACTTGAAGCTATTAAAAAGGTATTTAATTTCTTTGCAATAAATTTTAAACATCATGTTAAAATAAAATCAAATATTTAAATATGAATAGTTTTATTTATCCTGCCTATTTTACTAAGTATCAGTGCTCAATTTATCATACTTTTATTTTCCTGTTACAGAAAACAGACGTGAGTATGTAGGTATATACAATTTACATGCTCTTGCAAGCAAATGTGTCATCACAATTTTACTTCTTAAACCAAAATCTTTTCTGTTATTCCTTCCTCAATTCTTTACTGGCTGTACTCATCACTTGCATATACCTTTCTCTTTTTTTTTTGTTTATTTTATGAGGCCTCTACAGTTAGTATGCATTTATACATGGCTATTATCTAATGCTGTAGCAGTATAAAATAAATATAAAATGTAGGTAAATTGCATTTATGTTCCTTATAAAGTAATTTTCCATGATGCGTGTAGTGTACTGTGACTGTAGAATAAATGAGAATTAACTTCTGGAGACTTGACTTTAAATTTTTAGAGGAATTAATCTAACCTGACTTTATATGTCTGCAAAATAAACATCTGCATCAGAACTAAACATACATACTCCCTTTCTATTCAAGAAAAAAATGAATATTCCAGAGTCAATTAATCTGATTTATTTTACATGTTAACCTGAAGATTTAAACAGTTCTTCTGAAATGGCTGTTTTCCTTCAGTAAGTATAAAGGCAATATGGAAAACCAGAATGATGCAAATATTTATTTTTTTTAGAGATGTTTACATTTTGTTAGATGAATGACATGTGTTTACGTGAGGAGCCAAGTATCTGTAAAATCTGCACTTACTAGATAATTATTCCTCCAAAGGAAGGAATAACTTAAATACTTAAATAACTTAAATACTTAAAACTGTAGCCTAGCACAGCTGCTCCGAACCATTCTTTACAGTTTCCTTTCCCTTTTTACTCACTCTATATAATACTTCATGAACCTCTAATTACTGGCTTAATTTGATGAATGTATTTTCAGCAGCACTGCCTGCTTAAGAAATGCTGACCCCACCCCTGGCTGTTTTTTCCCAGCCAAAAAAATACGTACATTTTCTGAGGGGTCTTCATCCTCTCTTAAGTTCACCATGAAGCTACTTGAATTTATTTTGTTGGAACTGTGCAGGAGGCAGTATAGGGGTAAGAAGACTTGCAAGTAAGTGAAAAGGGGTGTTTGCTTAAGCAGTACAGGCATTTGTGTTATTATAGGATGAGTTTGCATGCCTAAAGTTGAGTGGACACATATAATCCTCTTCTGTTGAAAAAAGGATGCAAAGGTGGGGGGGGGCTACAAAGATGATCAAGGGAATACTTTGAATAGTACTTTACTTTGAGAGTGATTGAGCACTGGAACAGGCTGCCCAGAGAGGTTTTGGAGTTTCCTTCTCTGGAGATATTCAAAACCCGCCTGGATGCATTCCTGTCCAGCCTGCTGTAGGTGAACTTGCTTTGGCAGGGGGGTTGGACTAGATGATCTCTGAAGGTCCTTTCCAACCCCTGCCATTCTGTGATATGTCATGAAGTTCAACAAGGCCCAGTGGAAGGTTTTGCACTTGGGTCAGGGCAATCCCAAGTACAGATACAGGCTGGGTGGGGAATGGATTGATAGCAGCCCAGAGGAGAAGCACTTGAGGGTGTTTGTGGATGTGAAGCTCAACATGAGCTGGCAATGTCCACTTGCAGCCCAGAAAGGCAACCATACCCTGGGCTGCATCAAAAGAAGCGTGGCCAGTAGGTGGACAGAGGTGATTCTGCCCCTCTAGTCTGTTTTGATGAGACCACACCTGCAGTAATGTATCCAGCTCTGGAGCCCCCAACATGAGAAGGACATGGACCTGTTGGGACGGATCCAGCAGAGGGCCATGAAGATAAGTGGCCTGGAACACCTCTCCTATGAAGACAGGCTGAGAGAGTTGGGGTTGTTCAGCCTGGAGGAGACTGGGCTCCGGGGAAACCTGATAGCAGCCTTTCAGTGCTTAAAGGGGGCCTACAGGAGAGATGGGGAAGGACTCTTTAGGAGTCTTGAGGGAGTGTAGTGATAGAACGGGGGGGGGTGTGTGTGTAATGGTTTTAAACTGAAAGAGATTTAGATTAGATATTAGGAAGAAATTTTTCAGCATGAGGGTGGTGAGGCACTGGAACAGGTTGCCCAGAGAAGCTGTGGGTACCCCATCTCTTGACGTGTTCAAGGCCAGGTTGGATGGGGTTTTGAGTAACCTGATTTAGTGGGAGGTGTCCCTGCCCATGGCAGGGGTGTTGGAACTAGACAATCTTCAATTTGTCAATTCAAATTTGGTTTGTGATCAATTTAGCTGATTTTTTTTTTCTTGTCTATAATGCAGTCATTCAGTGAGCAGGGCACCTTTTTTTTTTTTTTTTTTTGTCCTCTCAGCTTGGGCAGAGATAAAAGCATGGGCTGTGTACCCAGGAGTCTTTACAGGTATGTTGATGAGAAGTTAGAATAAAAGAGCATGACATAGAATCATAGATTACCCTGAGTAGGAAGGGACCCACAAGAATCAGCAAGTCTGTCTCCTGAAATGTTAGCAGTGTGTCTGAGGAACAGTGTTGATATTTCTGTTCAGGTGAAACCTCTCAGTTAACAATGTAGCTTAGGCCTTTCCTGAGTGCAGTTCCAAAGCAAAGGAGGGAAAGCCTCAACACTCGCTTTGTTCTCACAACACTTTGTTACACAGCTTTCTTTAACAGCTGATGGCTCTGAGGTTACACAGCTCCCACCTATCAGGCTTGGCCTTGAGTACTGCTTGCTCAAGTCCTGTGTTGGTAATGCCTTTTGGTGTACTCAGGGCCCTGTCATAAGTAAGCACAGCTAAGAAACAGCATGAGAGAATGAAGACAGCAGGCATATCAACAGTGGACCAATGTGTGTGTCTTGGAAGCATAGCAAGTGGGGAAGCAATAAATTTTTCTCTCACTGAACTGTTGCGTGAGTCCACATGAATTTAGTCTGGGAGGAGGAAGAAATTGTGGTTCCAGAGGAAAAACAGTTTAACATTTCATCAGATATTTTTTTAATGCATGCGTTTAATGATACTGTTCTTATCATAGCTTTACCAAATTCAGAAAGATGACCCTCCTCTTGCTCGAAACATGCCACCTGTTGCAGGAAAGATACTGTGGGTGAGACAGCTATTCAGAAGGATAAATGAACCAATCGACTATTTCCATGTAAGTTGCTGTGAGGAAAAATGAGGTGCTTTGTGTAACAGTGAACTGTCTTACTTCAGTAGAGTGAACATAATATTTCTGGCTATGATGATGTCACTGTTCATACACTAGGGAACTTTTTAATTTGTATGTGAATATCTAGTTAAAAAAATATGCTCTGCAATAACTACTGTTGTAGATCCAAGATGTAGTGTTAGAATAGAATGGAATAGACTGTTTCAGTTGAAGGTGATCTACAATGATCGTCTGGTCCAACTGCTGACCAATTCAGGGCCGACCAAAAAATTAAAGGGTGTTGTTAAGGGCATAGTCCAAGTGCCTGATAAACACTGATAGGCTTGGGGCATCAACTGTCTCTCTAGGAAGCCTGTTCCAGTGTTTGACTATCCTCTTGGTAAAGAAATGCTTCCTAATGTCCAGTCTAAACCTCTCTTGATGCGGCTTTGAACCATTCCCGTGGGTCCTATCACTGAATACCAGGGAGAAGAGCCCAGCACCTCCCTCTCTGCTTGCCCTCCTCAGGAAGCTGTAGAGAGAAATGGGGTCACCCCTTAGCCTCCTTTTCCCCAAAGTAGACAAACCCAAAGTCCTTAGCCTCTCCTCAGGATATTCCTTCCAGGCCTTTCACAAACTTTTTTTGCCTCCTCTGGATGCATTCAAGAACCTTGACATCTTTCTAAGCTTGCAGGGCCTAGAACTGCACACAGTACTCAAATTGAGGCCACAATGACACTGAATGCAACAGGATAATCCTCTTCTGACCAGCTGGTTGTGCTGTGTTTGATGGCCCCCAGGATGCAGTGTGCCCTCTTGGCTACCAGGGCACACTGCTGACTCCTGTTGAGCCTGTTGTTGACCAACCCACCCAGATCCCTTTCTGCAGGGCAGCTCTTCAGCCCCTCCTCTCCCAGTCTATACTTGTGCCCAGCATTACTTCATCCTGGCTGCAGAATCTGGCATTTCTACTTGTTAAATTTCACGCCATTAATCATAGCCCCCGCTCATTCCACAGTTGGACAACATGTCCAGAGTGATGGTGTGAAGGACAGTATAAAAAGCCTTACTAAAATGCAGGAAAACTTTCTTTGACCTACTACTGAACTTGCACCCTAAGCTCGAAATATGCACTGAGTTTTTTGTATTTCTGTCTTCATATTGCCCAAAGAAATGTTTCACCATTCAAGCCAGTGGTGTTTTTCTTTTTTGTAATAGAGCAGACTAGGTCTTATACATAAGACTCATGTCCTGTATTTTAACCAATTACACACCTCTTCCATTCCTCTAGCTCCATAGAGTTCCCTTGGAGTATAATGTCTCTTTACCAAGTGGTTGCTAGGAGTAGCTTAAGGCATAAATGTAGGCTGCCTGAAATTGTCTGGTGTATATGTTTTAGTACTACTGAAAAAGCAACTTTATTGTGAGGACCCACACAGTAGCTGCAGTACTTTAATTGAGAATCTGGTCACCAATTTCACTTCAAATGATCTCGGAACTAGTCTGGGAACAGGGGATTCCATTACTGAACTTTTCATTCTACATTTTCTGTACCGCTTAACATACAGTTGAAGCTTGGTACCAGCCACATAACCTTTAACATCTATGGCCTTAGGTATTTCTTGGAATTGAATTTCCTTCCTTCATTTGAATAGTCAGAATCTTACAACGCTAGGATCTGCTATAAAAATAATATTTCTTGAAATGCTTGAATGATTCTCCTACAAGGTATCTAGGGTCTCCTGCTAAATTAACATCTACGTAAGAGAGGTGTCCGCTTTACTGTTTCCCTCATATGAGAGTAATGATCACCTAAATCCAGTCCAAAGAAAACAGACATAAATATCATTACTGATTAAAAAAGGAGATTATTTTTTTTAAATCAGTTTTTAGTTACTGTTAATTTTCGAGTAGAACTGAGCATCCATTTCACTGTGAATTATGGTATAAAAAGTAATTGTTCCTAGATGTGTTAAATAGTTAGCATTTATTACTTACAAGTTCTTACTGATTATCGGTGTATAAATTCACATCACAAATACTTGATACAGTTTTTAAGAACTTTGTAAGTATAATTTGCAATATTAACTTTTATTATGGTCAGTAGTTAAACTGAGAAAATCCCAAATAGTACGGTTTTCTTTTGATATGGTTTTAATTTGAATATACTGTGTTTTAATAGAAAAAGTCAAATATCTTGGCAAGTCCGGAAGGTAAAGCAGTTGTTCGATTATACAACAGAATCGCCTATGTATTGGTGGAATTTGAAGTAGTCTATCATGATGCCTGGGTGAAGGAAATTTCACAATTACAATATCGTAAGTAATGAAATATGTAATTGGCGCTTTTTTTTTAACACAAATATAACCAGATAATTTTAAAGCCTCATTTACCCTTAAAATGTGCAAATTAATCATGATCCAATAAGGAGGCCAAATAATACAAATCTCTGTCCCTTACTGACCTTGAAACTTGTTCTTGGTGCAGAGGGTTGTAGATTTGGTACACTGTTTGACAGATAACTGGAAACAGCAGTGAAACAAATTTTAGGCACATAGCTGTTCACTTTTTAATTCAAATTCTTTATGTATATCATATAATAATGCTTTCTGTTTTCTTCTTGCTATAATAATTTCTATAGTTGTATTATCTGACTCACTCTTGGGAAAAACATTACTTTATGCATAGAAAAAATGTTTTATAATCAAGCTTTATCATTTTAAAATTAAGTGAGAATTGAGGTTTAAAAAAATTTAGTAGATTTTTCATGTAAATTGTAGACATTCTATGTCTTTCAAAACTAAGAGTAGATCTATAAGAATAAAATCTTATCACACAGTCAACAGACGGTTTTGTGTTGCTGTTTGGGCTTTTATTTTATTTCAGATTTTTGCAGTGTCAATATGTAAGCATTTGTCCCCTGGGTTAACAAATTGCTGTAAGATACTGAGCATCTCATGAAAGGTTTGTGTTTCCACAAAAATTTCCATTAATTTCATAATTCTATGACTTGAGTTAAGAAAAAACTATGCCACAAATAAGACTGCATCTGATGCTTGTTTAGCTTATGAAAAGAAAGGTTATATATAGCAGAAAGCTAATATGGTGTCTTTTGTCTTAAAAACTGATATAAAAATTTCTTTACAGCCTTACAAGCCACAATATTTGTGCGTCATCCTAAAACTGGGAAATTCCTGGTTAATTTTGATCCCCAAATTCCAGAGATTGTCCGAGAGACCAAATGTATGATAAAGTTGGGTCTGGAAGTACCAGAGCAAGCAAAAAGGATAGTAAAAATAGAAAATAACCTGAAGTCAAGCAAGTTGCGTTTAGAGGTAAACTTAGAAGTTACCATGATTGCCCTTTAAAAATATTAAAAAGGAAAATTTGATTACCCATAGAAATTTTTCTATAGTTAAATAAAGGTTAAAGCTGGGTATGAGGTAGCTTAAGTTAAATTTGTGGAATGCACAGGTGGACATAGAGGATCTAATTTGAAAAACCTCTTCTGATCTGGGCTAGTTATACTTAAATATAAGCATTTATATTTCTTATACCCTGTAGCTTGATAAATATAATCTGGTGATGAAATAATTAAAGCTATCCAAAAAGTTTTTGAGAAGCAAAGATCCCAATGCTTTTGAATTGGAAGATATGGTGAGCCACGAAACTGTGAAGAATTTTGCAGGTTACCTGCCAGAGAAATCAGGTTTTTGATAGCTGTTGTAGTATTTGCTATTGTTGCAGTATTTTGAGAAGGTCATATCTTGGGGATGAGGTGTACCATACCAGATGTGTGTTTAAGGCATAAGACGAGGATATTTTAAAACTGAGTTGTATATATGTGACTTTAATTGTCTAAAGCGTGTGATACTCAGTTTCAAGAGGGTATTGCAAATTATAGTCACTAAAGCTCAAGCCATCTTTAGCTCTTTGGAGAAGGATCATGCTTTTGCCTGGCTTTTTGCACAAAGAGTATTTTGCATGAAGACCCTTTTCATTCTTCCTTGTGTAGCATGATATGGATTCATTACATATGTGTGTACATATGTATGTAATGTCTGTGTAAAATTCTACGCTTGTTGTCAAATGTAGTCTTCTAGTGCTTTCTGTGGGTTTTTTTTCTGATGATTTGAGTTTATAACAGGTTGTTAGCTTCAGTAAAGAAAGCACTTAAAATGTTCTTCTTGATAACTACCATTTCTAATAATTAACAGGATCTTCTCCAACGTTATGAAGATTTGTGTCAAGAAACACCAATGATTTTTGTAAACATGATGTCACCAAAAATGAAAAAGGTTGGTATTGCTAAATGCACTTCAGTATCCTTCAGAAGAAGTTATAATAACTTAATAATACTTTATAATTTAAAATATTTAGGTGGATCTACATATTGTGAACTTAATGAATTTTAATAAAACCTTTAAGATTAAAAACTTGCTCTTTGCATCCTTCATACAGCGCTCAAATAATATGTATTACAGTAGAATAATCTTGGTGCCTCCTGAGAGGTAGCATGAGCAGTAACTTTTCCCTTTTTTATTTTTAATAATGATAGTGGAAGGTTGCAGAGTTTGTATAAGTTTGTGTGACTACCTAGTTAGCATGTGCTGAAGTGTGAGAAACAAAAAAAAACTTGTCCTTGCTCTCTTAAGAGTTAAATATCAAAAGACAAAGAGATAAAGTGATGATAGTCTTCAGTTTTGTGATACTACTGTAAATATAATTATATCATAGAGCGAATCATACACCTCTGTATTTCAGAGGAAACAACTGGCAAAAGAGAAAGATGAGTGTTGTACAAAAAACAGGAGATGAGAATTTTTTTTTTCTGAAAAATGTGATTCTGTGAAAAAGGGATGAATGAAAAATGTCATTAGACAGATACATGAGGTTGAAAGACAAGTAATTATGCTGTTGAGAGTGGTCAAGATATATGTTAAAGGACAAACTGTAAGATCAATACTGGACTTGATTTTAATTTTAGGAGGTAGTAGAAACCACTAAAAGACACTATCCAGGAGAACAGAAAGGAGAAGACCTTTGCTGAGCATGTACATTTGACAGTTGTGGACAGAGGCCGTAGTATGCACTACCCTCCCCTTCCCCAATGTTGCATAAAGTTCTATGATGTTTGCCTTGAAAACTTGTAACCTTCCTTGCAAAACTTAAAGACAACTCTTTCTTTCATCAGTGACATTAGTAATTCTAATAATAATGGCATTGGTTTTGGTTTTGCTGGTTTGTGGTTTTTTTTAAATAAATCTATGAAATTATATTTTTGTCCTTAGATGGAAGCTGTGTTGAGGCAAGGACTTACCATGTTGACTTGGTCATCTGTGACACTGGAAAGTTTCTTTCAAGAAGCTGATCAAGTTCTGCATACATATAAACAGTTTTTGAAAAAGGTATATAAATGAAATGACAGTTTAGAGAAATTATTTCCAGTATGCTGCTCTTCATGTTGGAAATTAATCTGTACTTATTTTTTGTACCACTTAAATCATGTTCTTTTTTTGAAGAATCTTATGCTCAATGATTCTCTCCCATTATTACCCTCAAATGTTTGATCTTTTCTTCCCTTCTTGCAGTGTGATATATTTCCACTTGTTGTCCTCAGATTCTGTGCCTACCACTCCGATTTTCAGAGTTAACCTCTGCTTCTCTTTGAGTGTTTGTCCATGAGTGCAGTTGTGCACAAGATACCTCCATGTATAAACATGGAGAACTTTTTACTGTTAACTGTATTCATAGCAGGCATCCTCTCCATGCAGTCCATGAACTAATGAAGAGGAGCATGGTTTTCCCTCACAATTCTCTGCATGCTGACTGAATCTGGGCTTTTTTCCTGTCTTAGTGTTTGCCAAATAATTTCTGAACTCTTTTGACTCCATTACCATGCTTTAGGACCTGTATTAGCTCTTTTCCTTCTCAAGACTTCACCTTGATAGTCAGATCATCTTTCTGGCTTGATGGCTGAACTGTATGGCTATGATCTCTCCTACCAGTATCATAAATTGTGTCCCTTGTGGTGGAGAGAGTGTTAGTCACGGATGGGTATATCCTATTCATTTTCTGTATGGCAGAAAAACATAATTTTGATCAAGTGCTCTGTTTGCTACTGAAACCCAAAGCTGGAAAAAAAATCAGCTATGTAAGAAACTAGCAGTTCTCTGAGCCTATCTGAAATAACAATTTCTTTTGTAGATACAGTGTTTTCCTTAAATACATAGGTTGTGTACAGTTCTGACATTCTAACCCCTCCCATATCAATACAAAAAGGTATAAACTTGGTTAGATCCTTGATTACTGTGAATGGGATCTTATAAACAAATAGGGAAAAAGAGATGTAAAACAAAAGCATGAGTGATATTGTGACAAACAAGATGGGATATCACAGACGCAGAATGTTTCAGGTTAAAAATTAAAAATTGGACAGAAGTCAGTTTAATTTGGATTCTCCCATGATAAAGCCACTTCAAGGTAGTTGACTGAATGCTCATAATTCTTTAATGTAGAATTAAAAAGCCAGTGAAAAGCTATATTGAGTAAAAGAAGGAGAAAGACTGAAGACTAACCCATCAAGGAAGTTACAGCAGGCCCTCTCTAGCCTTGTAACTGGGCTCATGGCCAGTAAGGTCATGAAGAAGAATCTAATAATTTTATATTAACATAGCTTGTTTTGTTGCTCTGTTTTATTTAATGTAGCAGCAGTGTATCCTGGATAACTGGAATGATTTGGGGTCTGACTTACTGTTACTGCCTCTCTGCCTAAAACTGCTGTTAAAACAGCAGTGATTCTTCAGGAGTCTAGCATGGATAGCATCATGGAGCAAGTGTTCTCTTCTGTTCCATCGATTCCTAAACTTTCAGGACAGAAGAAAACCAAGTTTAAAGAGGCTTAGTCTTGAGACCTGTCTCTGAGGTTCTTGGGGGACTAGAAGATAATTCTTTCCATTGTCACTCATTCCTGTAATCACAAAGACTAATCAGCTCAAAGAGCTGTCAAGAGAAGCTCATTCAAAAATTAGATCATTGCTGTTATGGTGTCATAGTGGTCTTGTCTTATACCGTCTGTGAATTAATTTCACTTATACAGTGAATTTAAAAATATGGTGCTGATAAACAGAAATTTGTGCAGTAGGTGTAAACACTAAATTCCTCCAAAGACTTCACATTCTCAAGGATTTGTATGTCTGAGTTTCCCAACATAGAACCAGCAGATACTTAAAAATGACAAGTTTTTGTTTTTAAAGGGCTGCCTGAGATGAAATTGTGAACACTACAGATTTTTTTTTTAATTGGGTTGTCACACTGTGCAGAATTTAAATATATACACTTGTAGCAATTAAGTTCTTGTTTTCTGCGGCAATAGTAACCACTTAATTTCCAGGTTTATATCTTTCTTTCATTGTTCATATTGCAGATTGTCTGCAACAGAACGTTAACAAAGGCTACATTTTTTGTATGGTACTTATCTCCCTAAATTCCCTCTATTGATAATAGAGAAAGAGGATAATTCATGGGGCATTGCTGTGCTTCCTTTTTCTCTACTTTCATCTCGAGGTCTTTTGTGTTGGTGCTTTTACTCCAGTGTCCTTTGCTGTTACGATTCCCTTTTTTAGAGGATTGTCTACTGTGTAAGGTTCTTGGCATTTTCATGGGGTAAAGAGATACAATTATTATTTTTCTGCAAAACATTATATATCTGTTAGAACTCTATAAAATAGAATACGCTATTTTTTAAAGATAATTGTACAGTATTAATATGATTTTCTCTTTTTAGGTTAATGATTTAAGTGAAGTGCAGATTGATTTGATATTAAAAGAAATATCAAATACTCTCTTAATTGTCTTACCAGTAGATCATCCTGTCAAAGTACAGAATATGTTGACCTGCAATGAGGTGTGTGCCACTTTACATCTTTGAACTTGAATTCTTAAGCATATTAGAAATGATACCTTATAAAATTAATATAAAACTTGAAAAGAATTCTCAATGCAGAAATACAGTACTTTTTTTTTGTTAATATATTTGATTAAAATATTTTGCATGAAGATAAATTGGTTCTTAGGTATTTGAGATACTTAAGCTGTAGTATTTAATAGATAATTTTTATTATTTAACTGGTTCACAATTAGATGAGATTTTTTTTTTGTATGAAAATACTATGACCTATACATCCTATTCTGCTTTCTTTTTTTCCTATTTTTTCCAAACTGTATATTTGAGAATTTGAAAGGTCTCTTGATTCCAAATGAGGCTAAAAATGTATTTAGTTAGCAAAGTAGTGCAAGTAATAAAATTGTTAAGGACAGTTGAAAGAGCATTTGGGTAATTTCAGATTTAGACTGTGACCTCCCTTCAATAAGCAGAATTTTCTTTGGCCCTTAAAAATACCATTGCATCTCAAAAATGGAAATTAAAAACAAACAAACATTAAAAATGTAGTTATAATAGAGGAGTTGTATAATTTGAATAAAGATTTTTTTGTTTGGTTTCTCTGTTTTCTTTTTAAAATATTGCTATTTCGTTGAAATTGTCTCAGTATGAAGAATGCAATATTGAGGGAAATGTTTTGGCTCTCCATAAACAGGAACAGAAATGAGATAATCAGTGATGCTAGGATAATTCATTGATATTTTTATTTAACAGACTCATACTAAAGAATGTGCTGAGTTATTGAACCACAAAAGCATGCACATTGAAGATGCTGTTCAAGAACTGATGTCTGTATTTGAAAAGAATTACGAAATTAAACATCCTAAGAAAACCTCAGAAAAACATGTATTACCAGGTGGATAACATTCATTATTTAAATAAAAATTTCTGTCTCTAGTCTATAGATTTAGCTAGTACATATCAAAATAGAATTGTTTTAGCTAATTTTCTTCAGACTTCTCCCTCCCACTGTATTTTCGTCTGTGTCACAGTCCTACCTTTATTTACCACTGTTAAACTAAATTACTTGCCCATGAAATACATACGTCATTCAGTATTAGTGGAGTTCCTAGAATTAAACTCTGTCCTTCTGTTTAGATTGTCAAGGTATTTGCTCTAGAGAAAGAACATTATGGTTCCATTTCTTTTAGTGACTCGTAACGTTTTTCTTTTTTTTTTTTTCCTCTCCATAAGTGAAATACAGTGTTCCTTTCTTCTCAGCTGTGTCAGATATTTGGTACTGTCCCTCCCTTTGTAACTTTTCTGCCACAGTACATTTGTGTCTCAAATACCATGCTTTAGTGGCTGGTCAGTTGCTACAGTCAGTTGACTGTCAACTGCTAGCACACAAGGCTCACAGCAGATCAATATGGCTGGTTCCCACTGCTCTGGGGTGTGTTACGAAGATTTTAGGTCCTGTACTATTATAGGAGAAATAGTTTATAGTTGGAGGAAAATATTCTGTTTTAAAGAAAATTTATTTTGAAGCTTAAGCAGTGATGGAGCTCCTTGACTTACACAAGATTTTTTCCTTCTGGGTTCAGTTTCCTCCAGGTATAGATGGAGACTCCAGGCAATTCAATACAATGCAACCAGAAAAACCTGATGAAAAGATGCTTCCTTGTATTTTGTTAAATTGTTGATATTGTGGAGGTTTTTTTGGCATTTTCCAGCTGACCTATCCATGTATGCCTACCTGTCTTCAGGAAGATATTTGTAGTGCATGGAGTTTGTTAGGCTGAGGCTCACAGGATGGGCCATTAACCAGGCTCTTCGCTTGAAAAAAATGGTGTGAACTAAAACCAACTAGTTAATCCAAGTACTACTAAAATGAAAAGCAATATTGTTTTGCCTGTACAAGAGGGGGACAGCATGGTTCAAAGCAGACACAAAGTTCAGTTAACTAAAAAAAACCTTTTTTTTTTTTAAAATTTGCAGTAAAAGAAAAACATATAGTGTTTGGAGATAATGAAGAGGCGAGAGAAAAGAATACTTCTGCAGCTCTTTGTGGTGATAGTAGAAAAGGCAATGATAAAGAAGATGAGTTTAAAAAGGTATTTTGTGATAAGAAGGGAATTTCTTTTATACTGCTCAGATTAGTAAACAGTATCTTGAGTTTTGGTAGCTGGATATCCATGTTACAGAAAGACGTCACATAGAGAATGTCAAACATCATGTAAAAATTATGAAGTAGCTTCCCTACAAAATGAGTTTAAGATGGATTTTAGCTTTCAAAAGTATATTATATGTTATTCCAGTTATCACTTTTATTAAACAAATTCTTGATATGTGAGTGGTAAGTATATAAGTTTGGAAAGAAAGTTGTGCCTAAGCTGTAACATAGACCTTCCATCTTGGGTGGGCAGAAACATTTGTCCTTTCTATCCTTTTCTTCCAACTTCAACAAGCAAGATCACTTTTGTACTTTTTCCTTGAAGAATACAGTCTCTTCATAATCAGCAGAGAAGTGAAGTGGAAGTAGAGAACAAATATTTACAAACTTGCAAACACAAATGCAATAATGTTACAAGGTTGCATTCTGTTGTTTTGTGCTAGTGATCATTACATGTTCCTGTGTTTCTATGTTCTTCTTAAACCATTACTGTCAGAATGTATTGTATTTGTCTCTTATTTGAAGAGTAGATATGCGCCAATATTCTTGGATAATTCCTGATGAGTTTTGGGGGGTTTTTTGTTGGTGGCTTTTTTTTTTTTAATGTAGAGAGCTGTTATTCTGAAGAGGTATGAGACTTTTGCCAGATCTCTGTTTTCTGTCTCTTAATAAGACAAATTGAATTTCCTCAGATGCTATATTCTCTTTTTCATGCAACTTTTACTTATTTACTTAAAAGCTATTTTTCCTCCAATTTCTTCCTTTGTGTTTCTAATGTAGCTTACAGCAGAAATTCCTTCAGATAAGAACTAGTATGTTTGACTTAAATTTTTTTGAAGTAATCTCCATGTTCCTGTCTGCATAGAATACTAAATAATATACATTTTATTTAATACAGAAATGTAAAGAGTTGGTTACCTATTTCAGTCACCAGCTGCTAGAGAGCCTCCAGAAAGCCACCCAACTGTCTTTGGATAGTCTTAAAAAAAGAATATTTGTTTCAAAGTAAGTTGTAAATGAAAGATTCCTTCAACAGTGTTACCAGAACAAAGTTATTTTTGTGTTAATATAATAATACAAATATACATTATACATAATACAAATATACATACAAATATACAAATAATACAAATATACATTCACACATACACACACACAATGATACAGGTATGGTATCATTACTCAAACAGTTCCAGACTTCTTGGCCCTTTTAGCTCAAGCAAAATGTGGAGAACATTCATGTTTTGTTGCAGTCATGCTTTGGGTACACGGTTTTCTTTTATGCTTTAATTCTTTATGTTGTTAGTTACAGTGTATACACTTTGTTTTGTGCAGAAAATGAAGTTTATTTCTACTATTGTTTGCCCAACCCAAATGACTAGAACGTAAAAGACCATTCTAGGTCATATATGGCATATGTTCATTTCATTTCAGTTTATTTCTGCAAGCATGGCTATGCACTCAGAGTTGTTTCCCATGTGTTAAACATCATCCATGCACTCTTTATGGATTCTGTATGATAATGGCAAGATCCATACAATTTCATCATTCTCCTATATTCAGTATGATTTCTATAGACTCTTCACTGCTCAAACAGGCATAAATTTCAGAGACAGAATTGCTTCAATATAGTATATTGTATGTTGAAAACCCTACTGAGAATTCTATTCAGAGAATTTATTTTAAGCAGGTGAAGTTGATAGTGTTTTGTCATATATGTGTGTTGAAGCTTAAGTTGCTTTTTCTTTTTCTGAGGACATCTTTCGTAGAAAGTGTGTTGAAATCCAGATCTTATTGAAGTCAACAGACATTTATTTGGGTGTGTACTTTATATTTGTCTATGGTATCATATTGTTGAATCCTCCCTTATTTGGTCGCCACGTCATGTCATAGCATTTAGAAATTGTACTTTGCACTTTGTTTTAGTTTTTAGTTTGTTTTGAGTGGGTTCAGGTCATGTATTTATCATATTGCACTAGCTTGTCATCTTTGAAAGTTGTTTTTTTTTTCTGTTTGGTTGAATATTTATCTAAAATGTAATGACGCAATTTTTACTCTTGAAGAGTTGTTGCATGAAATGGTCAGTAAAACCTTCTTATGCCCTACTCAAAGCACTGGCAGAGTTTCATCATTTTTAAATTGAGTTTAAAATCAGGAATCAGAAAATATTCTGGATAAAAAATTCTGAAAGCAGTGACTGCATCCAAGGTAACCTTTGTCTGAATGATGGGCCTCTGCCTCTTTACCATTTAAACAAGAAGCTTTTGTGAGTTTTGTCAAGTAGCTAATAACTTAATGTGAAAACTCTCCAAGAGGGTTTGCCCGTAAAAAGTAGCTCAAAATTATGTTTCTAAGATAATTTCAGGAGGTTTAATGGTGAATTATTTATTACATGTTTCAAAATTATTTTCAGCAAAACTACATTTGGGAGAACACAGTTTTCTGTTCGTCCAAACAAAAGTGAAAAAGTTGCTGCTTTTCTAAAAGCTGAAGTACACCTTGTTATACCCAATGTGGTAAGTTATGTGTCATATAGATAAGGTAAAATGCACTGTCTTGTAGTTATCTCTGCATTTGCTCAAGCACAGCATGTGGGCACACTTCTACTGAACCAGCATCCATTCCAAAGGAAGACAGTTGCTCTGGCCTCTCAGTGCACTGAGAGCACTGATGAAATGTGCCCACAGTCCCAGTGTTCCTGGTTTCTGTTTTAGTGGTACTTGCAGAACCTGGCCTTTTATTGTCCTTGTATGTTTCAGCAATTATATTGCAATGTGCTCATCAGTGTTCTTTGCAGAATAATTACAGTTCTCCTTCATGGGTAAGCAACTGCATTGCTGGAATAGATTTTTCCTGTTTGTTTTTTTTTAAGTGTTTTGTTCCTTGTGTGATTTAAATCCTTTATTGAATAAAAATAATGAACATTATCTTTGTTCAGTTTGGCTTTAGTCATCTCAATAGGAAGTTAGATGACTCAGAGGAGGAACACTGAACAAAAATGAGAAGATTGAAAACAAAGAAAAGAGCTGTGGATTTCTGTGTGCAGAGAACAAAAAGGCAGCTTGATTCCAAAAAACTAATGCATGCATTTGTTTTTCTGTAACTCTGTGTCAGCAATATGTATGGTATTTTATTTTATATATGAGAAGGTAACAATATCCAATTGTCTTATAAAGATTTAAAGTTTAATATTCATGAAGTTATAATCAAAGAAAGGTTCTGTTCTAAGGTAATATTCCTTTAACATTGGACTGGTGTTCATATTGGCATTCTGTGGTACATTCATACTGTGTATGTGTACACATGATATATAAGGTCTGTTAAAGTGTAAAATTTTACCTTGTTGATATTTGTGTAAGCATAAATCCCCAAGCTCCACCCACTGCAAAGGGAAGTGCATCTATCACTATCAGTCCTCTGAAATGCTTGGCTGATCCAGGGCAGTAATCAAGTAATGTTGGGTAAACTTTTACGTTGCTAATGCTAATAGGATTTTGCAAGATCATTTCTTTTATGTGTGCAGCTGCTCAATCTGTGAAATTGATGTATAAAACATCATAATAACTTTAAAGCAGTTTATATCCCAATTCTGAACACTCCTGTGAGTGATTTCATAATTTCAAAATAATGGCTTGCACGTTAAAGCTATAAGATGGTGTTCTAAGGACTGTATTTTAGGATTGAGTGTAAGAGTGATCTTTCTTCTGAAGTTTAACAAGAAATGCTGGTTTTCTTTTCTGTCCTGGATCATTCTCAGGAAAGTTCTTCATCCGGCTCGGTATTTTGGAGAAACTGATGTGTGCCTTTACTCCAACTTACCTTACATAGAATTATTTTCAAACAAGGACAGGACAAAGTCACAATTAGGATTTTTGCTGCCAATACAAGTTTTGGGTTCAGGACTTCATGGCTGTTTGTGTACTTCCAAATAGAACAGGCTAGAGACTGTTCTTTCACCTCCGAGTGAGCTGATGTGAAATGGTGTATATCCACAGTAGTAAAGGCTGAATCAAGGATTTTGCATTCAAACTGTGTGTTAGGAACATCCTCTGTCATGTTTTATGTGCCAAACTGTGCCAGAATTTTTTTCTGGGAGTGTAGTTTTTTTGCATCATCTCAAACTATGCTAAGGGATCGTACTAGCACTTATACTGTGTGGATGATGGCAGATCAGAGCTTGTGTTTTGACCCTGTTCTGCTTGCTAATTGTTCTGGATTCAGATCAAGAATCCTTGTTTTCCTTCCAGTTCTTTTTATCATGTACTCTTGTAGTTTAGTTTAATATGAGTTCTCTTCCTCATCTGACTTGGGTATTAGATTGCTCTCAGAATTATGATACAAAATCCTTGCCAAATATTCAAGTTGACATCTGCAGGGCTACTGCATGGAGTTCCTTTAATTTACTAAACACTGCTCTTGCAAATTTTTTGAGGTAATACTACCTTTGGGAAAAAAGAAGCATTCAGTATTTATTCAATCACGACCTTTGACACTTTGATCGAGGTGATTTTGTTGGTCTGAAATTATCCATGTTGTGAATATATGTATAGATAAGCACTTAGAATGTAGAGGTTATTTAGCTGTAAATCTTTAAAATGAGCTGTCCATATGTATTTTTATGACCATCCCTCATAGAATCTCTCTCATAGAATTTAAGATCCAGTTGGTAAGAGCAACAGAGAGGAGAATGTTGGCCTGCAATTTTTAACGCATTATGATTCTCAAATGCAGGAAACAAGGCTTGTAATGTATTCCCACACACTGTTAAAATGGTTGTGAAAATGCTGGCGTATTAAAATGTAAAAATAATTGTAAAAAACCCAATACATTTATCTACTTGTACACTTGCTTGTCATTTTACCCATGTTATGACTATACAAATAGATGTACAGTATACATATATACAATAGATGTCGGTCAGTGCAGAATGTTTCATTTCTTTAGGGGCAATTCTGAGCTAGACAAAATGTTAAAGTTACTTTTTCCATCTTTTCTTCAGGGACAAGTTTCACAATTGACTAAGAGTGGAGAAAATCTGAGTTCTTAGAAAATTGCAATCAGCTGAATTTATTTCAACAATATTTCAACTTTTTAAAATAGGTAATGGTTCCCAGTTTAGACGATATACAGCAAGCCATCAATCGCATGATTCAGCTAATACTGGAAGTAAGTCGTGGAGTTGCTCAGTGGGGACAGAGACATTTGCAAAAATCTAGTTTAAAAGCAGAAACGGGCACTCAGCAATTATCTCCAGCAGGCTTTGGATCACCAGGAAAAATAGCCAAAAAAGGGGAAAGTAAGTGGTTTGGTGTTTTTTGTTGTGTTTTTTTTTTTACTTATTTCATTTTTTTACTTTGATAAAAATGCCATATATAAATGTTTGTGAATAAAGTTATTTCTCTTAAAAGAGCCCAACTGTGGATTATCTTGAATTAATTTTTTCAGGTTTATTTTGATTTACTTAACTGTATTTTTCAGAAATAGATTTTAAGGCTTACATAAGTGTTAGAAGTCTGAGAAAAAATAAGCAAGAAGATTTTAGAAAATGGCTAGATTCTGAATCTCCTATTAAATATGAGGCAAAGTAAGCTTGCTAATTTATCTTTTTACCTACTTACTGTGGAATGTAGCCATAACAATATAGTTGAAACCATAATCAATGATTGTAGACTAGCTCTCATTGGAATATTGGGATAGAACAAGAGTTAGTTTAATAATTAGATTTCAGTGGAGATTTTAATTGCTGGCTATATTCTTAGAATGGATTATAAAACATGTCAAGTGTTTGTTCATGTGAATATTCAGACTGTAGATAGAACTGCATCCATTTTAGGCACATACTTCTTTCCTTAGTATAATTTCTAAGCATCTTGTCATATGCTTTGCAAACATTCACAAAAGACCAAATATACTTTTCTTAGCTGCCTGGCTGAACCAATGGTCTGCAATACAATTGTATCTTTGAGCCCTTTCGAAGGTCTTTAATGTCTTGGAAGTGTCTTTTTTTCTTTTTGGTGGTCCAGAGCTGGGGCTTTATTTTTCTACTGATGTGCTTTGTATGATTTTAATCTCATTAATGGGCTTCAAGTGGAGTGGGGGGAAACTATCCCGATCAGGCAGTCACAGCCTTTTCCTCTGCTGTGTCAAAATACAACATCAGCAAGTAACCATTTTCATCACCTTTACTCATCAGCAAAAGCTGGGGGCATATGTTAACGTTTGGTCAATGAGATCTGTGGAATACACTGGCAAGGATGGATCAATCTGAGACTTTGTTTCCAGTGACCAGATCCATGAAAAGGTCTTCAGACTAAAGGAGAACTTGGGGTTGTGTTAAATCCTCCCCCATGAAACAATGTGTGTTGTGGGAAGAGTGGATTTTTCTTCATTCTCTTAAATCTGCTTCAAAATGCTCAGACATTGTTATGACAGAAGGAACTCATTAAATCTCAGGGATATTAGTGTCTATATTAACCCTGATTGTCTTAGCAATTCATCAAAGATGAAGGAGGGACATGATAAACTGCATTTTATTTTCCTTCTATTTAAGCTTACTTGCACTTCTTAAAGAAGACAGGGCTCCTGTTTCAACATCAACAGTGTAACTGGAGCAGCAGCTACCAATGGCTAAATTGGTATTGAAAATATATGTGGAGGCAGGAGGTTTAGGAAAATCTCCAAGTCCTTTCTCTTGGGGTTTGTTTTATTTTTCCTTCTTTTTTTTTTTCTTTTTTCTTGTTCGTTCAGTTCTAACCTCTTTCAGAGGTTAAAGAGAGACTCAAAAGACTTTGATATTGGCAGTTTGTAAGACAAGTGTTGCTCCAGAGCATGGCAAACATTATTTGTGCGGTCATTAATATGTGACTTGGCAAAATTTAGCATCTTTTTTGAAAACATTAAATAGAATAACAAGAGGTTATTTCTTTGAAGCATGTTAGAGTTTAAGAAAGTTACACTGTTTTAAGGGGTTTATACAATTAAAAAACTTTAATTATATGAATTTTAAAAAAATAAAATAACGTAGAATGTTTATGAGGCCTTGTCATATTCTAGTTGCAGTTAAATTACAGTGGAAAAAGTGAAATTAATTAATTAAGAAGACTTTTCTCTTCATTTGGAAACATTCACTCTAGATTGAATTTTCTGGCTATATAGAGCCTGACTTCAACTAGCACTTGGTACTTTCATATTAAGTAGTTAGACATTTGAAGAAGGGTATTCAGCCTTACTGAACAGCATCATTGCTTAACTTGGCATGCATAGGTTTAGAAGAGAGCTCTAACTAGACTTTTAATGATTCATTCATTTACATACATAATTTTATTTTACAGAAGGAATTGAAGATATTGTGATTGTCAAAAAGCTAAGAAATTTTTACTCAGGTGTTGCAGAACATGAAGATATTTCAAAATTAGTTGTGCTCCTCTCTTCTTCTGTGAATTCTATAAGAGAAGTAGCTAGTGAAGTTCTCCAGGGCTTTCAGAAATACAAGGTGCTGTGCACAGAAGATAAAGATGCCAAAATTCAAGTGAGTTTAATGATGATCACCTACAGGACTGTTCTTCATTAATCTTATCTTTTGAAATCAGAAAACACTGAGGGGAAAAAAAAATCAAGAAAAAAATGTAGAAAGCACAGTAACAGCTGAAATTCTCATTTTGTCATTCAGTAGTAATAGTAGTATATATATAGTATATAGTAGCATATTTCCTAAGCAGAAGTAATAGCATGTTGTCTAATTTTTGTGTTGAGATTTGGCTTTTCCTGCTTCTGTGCCATTCTAGATACTGATAAACTGCTCCTAATTTGTTAATTGCTTTAATTTTTGTTTGTGGAACTCTGGATTTTAGGCCACAAGAAACTACGTCTGTTTAACATCATGTATAACATAATCCATAGAAATTCCCACAGCATCAGTGCTGACAATTGTGCACTTTTCTCTGTGTTTGAGTTGAATACATATTTTTATTCACCACCCTTCCTGTAGTTATTTCAGGAGGTGAGTTCTACATTCTCTATTTCAAGAAGACTCCTCTGATTAATTCTTGGTTCTTTAAACTGTAAGTTGAATCCTCAAGTGTGGTAGAAAAAATTAGTGTCTTCTATAGCAAGAAAAAGTTAGTCTCCAGGAACTGGATGTCTCTGGGACTTCTGGTTCGGAATATTTCACACTGTCCTTATACAATAGAGTTTTAATTTTGAGTTTGAATTTAGAGGTTCAGTAGAAGAAAGTTGGTTTCTATAGCTATTTTATTTAACCTTGGCGTAATTGAGTTTTCTATTCTTATCTTTCCTATTTAATAGACTACATTATATCACATCACCTTGTTTTACTACAGGAGCACTGATATCTTTTGAGAGCTAAAATGGAAGTTGTGCAGTTTATGTAGTCTAAACCCTCCCACTTTATATGCAGAGCTGAGAATTTACTGTTACTCTAATTAAAATTTTAAGTCTAATCAAATAAATATTATTAATTACTAATTATTAGTTAGTTACTACTGAAGAAAAGAATACTGCTACAGAGAAAGCCTCAATAATAATGCAGTTAATTTTTATACACAGGTGCCCTAGTTTCTACATTCTTTCTTTAGCACTATGCTGACCCTTCCACTGCCTGTCTGGGTTCTCTCAGACTAAAGAACAGAAGTGGGAAACAGCTTTCAGGATTTATTGCCCATGCAATGTAGGCGTATTGAATACAATTCTTGTGTAACATTTCTGAACTATAGCTTTTTGGAATCCCAAAAGTTCCTTACACTTGAGTTCTGCTCATACTTAAAAAATGTGTTTTATTGTGATTGTTTCACACATAATTGGGCTAATGGTGTAATTGTTCTACAAGTGCAGGCGTGTATTTTCATCACCTGTTTTCACAAGACCAGTAGTCACTTAATATGTCTTGGATATCTATTTCTCTGTTAAATTTGACTGAAATTTCCCAACAAGCTTGAGAGTTACTGACAGAGAAATTGATAAACATTAACAGCTCATCACATGCATTTTACTATGTTAGCAAGGCTACAGGAGACTAAAAACAGGTATAACATTGGTATACATTGTCAGTAATTCCTGAATAGCTGTTGCCACTTGTTTTACTGAAAAAATGGAAAAGAACATGTGTTGATTGACTTTTTAAACTACACACAGGAATTTTTGGCCAGCAGTCCTTCTCTGACTGAAATTAAAGAAGAAATACTTCATTATGCTATGTTTGAGAGAGAGATGGAAGATTTAAACCCCATTATTCTTCTTGGTCCAATTGAATTGCATACAGGTATGACATTTTCTTATCTTTGTATGTATAGTAACAAAATTAATAGTATAGTCATGCTGTTTGGTTTATTCTCTGGTATAAATTATTACAATATGAATAGAAATTATAGAAGGGATCTCCTAGACTGATCAGCCAAGGCTCTTGGTCCTGAGAGACCAGGTCCTTTCTTCTAAGAAATCCAAGTTGAAAACACCCTCCATCCCCTTGCCTTCTCTTTGGAGTAGTGAAATTAAATTATGTTATGGCAGTTCAAGTTATCATGGAGGCTTAATAAAGAGTTAATTAATGTGTACTGCTGCTGATTTGATCATCCCTGACATTCATCTCTGGCACCAGGTCATCCAGCATTTATATAGAGTGTGGGAAGTATGAATCACCTTCTTTACTATGGGACAAGACTAGCACAGAGCTGCATTAGCTTCTTTTTCACTATCAGTGTTTGTTTCAGCAGTGGATATGACTGCTTAGCCATTCCCATGTTTAGCATCCACAACTCTTAGAATACCATGTGTTTTCCTGTCTACCTCCAGTGTCTTTAAAATAGAGAAGCTGGCATCAAGACCTACTGTTGTAATGTGTTCCCTCACACAGCACATATTCCCTCAGTTCTATACGGCACCATGCCTCAGTACCTGGCTTTATGTGGTCCTGACAACTTTGGACTAATTGATCAAGTTACTCTGAAGAACAGTTAGGTGTGGAAAAATGTATTCTTTGCAGACAACTGCTTGTTGAAGAATTAAGCCATTTATACTATGACAAAGAAGCAAAGATTTCAGTGGCACTTATCCCTCTCACCTCACAGATTATTGGATAGATGATGTCTTCTCTGGACCAGTATCACTGCTCTTTTGTTTTTACTTTCTGTGGCAGATGTTATGATGGTTGCTATCTAGGGACAAGTGATAAATGTATCCCTTTCCAAATATCAGTATGGCCATGTTTCTAATGAGCAACTACCATCTTCTGAAATACTAGATTGAGAAATCATCTCTGTACAATTTGTCTTCCTTATACATCAGAGAAGACAGAAGCTGTGCACTTTGATGACTACAGTTCATTTCAGGATCTTAGTGGCATGTGATCTCTAGCTTTCTTTCCATTAAAGTTTCCTCAATGGGTATAAACCATTTAAATAAGACTGATCTTTATGCATTTGGTTAATATATATCAAAAGTATTCTCTGAGGGTCTACATTCATAAGAAGGCATTTTTCTTCTTTATTCATCTTCTCTATGTGTTCTATTAAGCTTAACAACCTATTTTACAGGTATCATAATATGCAATAAAACAACATATTTAAGTATACTTGAAATTGTTCTCAAAATTTCAAAATGCAGTAATTGGATTACCTGTCTGCTTTTCCAGATTGCTGTTAAAGAACATGTGATGATGTGGGTTTTTTTTACAGAAAAAAAATAAGATGCAGATTTTTTTTTTAATCAGGACCACTGAAAATAGCTCTAGCAAAGGAAGCCAAAGCCTGGAAGATGCTCCTCTGTCGTTATTTAAATGAAGAATATAAAAAGAAAATGACAGACATGATGTCATTCATAAGTGAATATTTTAAGAAATTGTCTCGACCTCTGGGTGATTTGGATGACGTCAGATTTGCAATGGAAGCTTTATCTGTCATACGTGATAATAGTATACAAATGGATATGACTCTGGGACCTATTGAAGTAAGATATATTTATTAAAATGATATTACATAATAGGAGTCATAAGATAAACTAAGAGCCCAAACAATGAGTTTACTGTCCTGAAGAATCTTTGAAGATACCCTTGAAGATATTCAAAACCTGACTGGACGTGGTCATGAAAAACCTGATTTAGGTGACCTTCCTCTGAGCAGGGAAGGTTGGACTAAGCAATCTCCAGAGGTCCCTTTCAACTTCAGTGCTGAAGAAGAGATAATTATAAATGTAGATATCTGCATGGAATAAACAATTGTGTTTATCAGTTGTCACAAATTACACAGAATACAAAAGTCATAGGTCAAAGGAGCAGCTAATGTAACACATACTGTTGTTTTTCTTCATTAGAAAACCTTTTGCCTATCTGTTGGGAAACTATGAAATATGAAAATGGTCTTATTTTTAAGTAATGCCATATGTGTAGAAGGAGGCTAATAAAGCAGAAGATATGCAAACAAATTACAAATGAGAATAAGCATTAAGAAAGGTTAATTCTTTAACAGATACATATGGAGGGATTTGATAGTTTGGCAAACATAGTAATAAATATTTTATAGATGATATGGCAAAACATTTAAAAACGTGTAGTTTAATGATCTTAGTTATTCAGAGTTAAGAAAAATTCATCAAAATCTACGTTCAGGTGGACTGTAGATAAGTAGAATAAAAATGCCATTGAGATGATAAAATTTTATATATTTTTAATGTTAAATTGATTGTGTTTGAATATATTTTTCTAGTATTTAAACCAAGACATCTTTAAAGAAATATTTTTTTACTGTTGTTCCCTGGTTCTTCATTCATCATCCTTATTTTAGAAAAGCAAATCAGTATTTTATGCCTAAATTACACGAAAATATTTTGTTTTAAATGTTTTTTACAAATTTGATCTATGTTCCTGCAAATGAACTGAAAAAGCATAATTCCTGTGGTTCATTTTTTCATTTAGGAAGCCTATGCCATTTTAAATACATTTGAAATTGAGGTTACAAAAGAGGAATCAGAAGGAGTTGATACACTCAGATATTCTTTTAATAAATTACAGACCAAAGCTGTAAGTATATGAAAACTACGTCATTTTCCATTTGTCTTCATGTGCTTTTTTCAGAGCATAATTGACAGTGTGGGACCACTTGTCACTGCTCTGTCTCCTCACTCTTGGCCTCAGTTGCACACGAGTGTCTATACCTTTGACTAGTATGTTAATTTCCTAATTTTATTTTCATAGAGCTCTTTAATATTTAAATATAATTGTAGTTTTTATATATATATATGTTTAAAATCTGCAAGAAAATGAGAACTTTATTATGTTTCTCTTTGCTCTTTCTGGCCTCCTCCATGTCCAGTTTTTGTGTCATTCGTCTCTGAAAAGGAAGATTACTACCCGTAGATTACCTGTTTTTCAAAAGTGCCTGCTCATCTGGTGCCCTTAACTGTTGATGGCACATTTACCTTTGTTGCTTAGGTCAGCCTTATATACCTCAAAATTGAATATTTTCCTGAAGAGTAGAAGGTTAGATGGAAATATGTAGATAAATTGTTGGAACAATTAAATTAGATCCTGTCCCATGAATTAATCACTCTGGAAAGAAATCAAGAGCCTCAAGCATATATTTTACATTTGCATTTCATACAGCTCTTGGTTCTTTTTTCTCAAGCTTTTGAAAAAAGAATAAGAAAGCTGTTAAAAAGAAGGCTGAGCCCATTGATGAGGAAGAGGACCCTAACACTTTGGGTTTTGAGAGCTTTTTGGAAGGGAGGGAGGGAAGGAAGGAAGGAAAGGAAGGAAGGACAGAAGGAAGAGGGAGGAAGGGAGGGAATAGGATCTTTTTCTTCCTTCCCCCACCCCCTTTTCTGTGTCCCTTTGTTCCCCCACCCACTTGTAATGGAACATGTTCACTGAAAGGCGGAGGGGAGATTTCGTTACGGGGTTTGATTGGTTGTTTTTGGTTTTTTTTGTTTCTACTTTTCATCTTAAACATTTGAACATAGAGATCATAAAAGGAAAAAAATGTATTTAGCTTAAAAAAATTAATTTTTATTCATAATTTTAATATTTCACTAATAATTTTCATTTATCTATAACTTAAATATGTGTTCCTGATTTTTTAAAGAAATAACTTTGATTTTAATCTTCTGTATGTCAGAACAAAGTTCAAGATGAGTTGGTTCGAGTTCAGCCCAAATTTAAGAGTAATTTGCTAGAATCAGTTGCAGTTTTTCAGGAGGACGTGGCAAACTTTGAAATATCATATGAAACGGTAAATGAATTTAGTAGTTATCTGTAAGACTTGTTTTTCAGTATTTTTGATTTGCAATAGTTGGGTGCCAGAATTTTGTTCTGCTAAGCTACTGACTCTTTGATGCCATGGTTGCTAAGCAGTCATCATTGCAGGTCAAACTTTTCAGTATGAAGAAATAGCAGCACACACAGCTCTGCAAGGAAAGAAAATAATCCCTGGTGGTACAACTTGCCATGAAATCTTAATTTAGACATTAATTTAGAAATTATATCACATGTTGTGGCATCTATGTGCACACATCCACATTAAAAAAGACTATCTCAGGCCACTCACTGGATTGTTTTTTTTTCAGCAAAAAAAGCAAAATATAAAAAATGAAAGGCTGGTCCTGTGCATCTTAATTAACCTAAAGAATTTTTTATTTCATAAAAGTTATCTTTTCTTAGATTTTTCCATTGTAAGTATTGTATCACCAAGATACGTGACTTGATTGGATTTTAACTACCAAAAAAATATGCATTTTGTAATGACCTGTAAATATACAGTGGAATTCAGTCACTCTGAGAATTAATATGTAATTTGTTAACTGCTTGCTTGAAAGGAAGGACCTATGATTCCAAGTATTGCACCTCAGGAAGCCAGTAATAGGCTACAGATCTTTCAGGTAAGAAAATAAACTGTTGAGTTTTCAAATAATTAAAATACGATCTGCTATTGCTTATCGAAACAAGTATGGAAAAAGACACACTTAAAATCTTTGGTAAAGGTGTCTTTGTGGATATTCTGTGTTTTATTGTGTTAACTATACTATATCTGTCAGGCAATCTTTTCCTTAATGTGGAAGGATTGATTAATTTATTGATGTGTAACCTTGCTTCACGCTTCATGTTTTGTGAGAAGAAATTATCAGCTTGAGGTAATAAAAGCAGTAGAAGAGGGAAGAGTCAAGTACAACAACTGGATAATGACTGAAAAGAAGACAGGTTACATTTCAGTTACATGAACCAATCTTTTAATAACACCCATTTTCCAAAAGGGAACAAAGGAATACCTGGGGAACTACAGCCTTGTCACTCTCACATCTGTGCCCAGCAAGATCATGGAGCAGATCCTCCTGGAATCTCTGCTAAGGCACATGGAAAATAAGGAGGTGATTGATGACAACCAACATGGATTCACCAAGGGCACGTCATGCCTGAAAAATTTGGTGGCCTTCTACGATGTTGGCACAGCATTTGTAGATAAAGGGAGAGCAACAGATGTCATCTACCTGGACTTATGCAAAGTGCTTGACACTGTCCCGCATGACATCCTGGTCTCAAAATTGGAAAGGCATGGATTTGATGGATGGACCACTCAGTGGATCAGGAACCAGCTGGATGACCATACTCAAAGGGTTGCGGTCAACAGCTCAATGCCCAAGTGGAAATCAGTGAGTGGCATTCCTCAGGGGTCAGTACTGGAACCCATGCTGTTTAACATCTTTGTTGGAGACTTGGACAGTGGGATTGAGTGCACCCTCAGCAAATTTGCGAATGACACCAAGCTGAGTGGCGCCGTTGACATGCTGGACAGAAGGGATGCCATCCAGAGGGACCTTGACAGGCTTGAGAGGTGGGCCTGTGGAAACCTTATGAAGTTCAACCAGGCTGAGTGCAAGGTCCTGTACCTGGGTCACAGCAATCCCAAGCACAAATACAGGTTTTGTGGAGAATGACTGGAGAGTAGCTCTGAGAAGAAGGACTTGAGGGTGTTGGTGGATATGAAGCCCAACATGAGCTGGCAATGTGTGCTTGCAGCCCAGAAAGCCAGCCGCATCCTGGGCTGCATCAAAAGAAGCATGGCCAGCAGGTGGACAGAGGTGATTCTACTCCTCTACTCTGTTCTGGTGAGACCCCACCTGCAGTACTGCATCCAGCTCTGGAGCCCCCAAAGGACATGATCCTGTTGGGACGGATCCAGCAGAGGGCCATGAAGATAAGTGGGCTGGAACACCTCTTCTGCAAGAACAGACTGAGAGAGTTGGGGTTGTTCAGCCCGGAGAAGAGAAGGCTCCGGGGAGACCTTATAGCAGCCTTACTGTACCTAAAGGGGGCCTACAGAAGAGATGGGACTCTGTAGGAGGGAGTGTAGTGATAGGATGAGTGATAACAGTTTTAAACTGAAAGAGGGGAGATTTAGATGAGGTATAAGGAAGAATTTCTTTACTATGTGTGTGGTGAGGCCCTGGAACAGGTTGCCCAGGGAAGTTGTGTGCGCCCCACCCCTGGAGGTGTTCAAGGCCAGGTTGGATGGGGTTTTGAGCAACCTGGTCTTAAACCTCCTGATGCTTTGAATATGTACTGAAAATTGAGTGATTTTGGTTGAATTTGCTGTATTTATTATTTTGCCAAGAGAATGATTTGTACTTATAGATAACTGTCAAAATCACTCTTCTTTACATTTTTCTATGATCATATCTTTTGGAGAGCAGTTATACTTTGATAGTAATTGTATGCTTTGGCACTCTTCTGTGTTTTTTTCCAGGCTGTATATTTTGCCTTCTGATACAAATACTTTCTTTTTTGATTTTTTTTTTTTTTTTCCCAGTGGTGCGGAATTTATTTCACATCCCATTTTTATAAAATGCTACTTCAAATTATTGCTTCTTATATGAATTTTCACTATTTGAATTCAATATATGGATTTCAGTATTATATGAGAGCTGTTAAGAAATTTTCATTAAAAATATTTTCAGACATTTAAATATGCTTCTAATAAAATTATTTTAAGACAAGTTCAGACTGGTTTAATGATTTAATTTTAAATTAAAACATATATTATAAACGTATTTTCATTTTGTCTGTATGAATTGTAATTTTACCAGGCTAACTTTGATGAGCTGTGGAGAAAGTTTATCACATATTCATCTGGTGAACAGTTGTTTGGATTGCCTGTCACAGATTATCAAGTTTTGCATAAAGTCAGGTAACTGTGGGAATACAGCTCTCTTAGGCCTTATTAAATGTGCTAGAAAGGCTTCGGGTACACCAAAGAGGTGTATATTACAATGTCAGAGGTTTCCATTGCATTTAAGTTAAATAAAACCAAAAAATCAATTAAAATTTTGGAGGTCTAATGAATTTGCAAATAAAAATAACTGTATCTGTTTATTATGGTAACAGAGGTATACCAGGTCACTTTATTACATGTAAATAATAATTTATAAAGGAGCAGAATACCATGGCTGAGAAAAGAAAATTATATATCTTTATACATAAAGTAGATGAGTAAATATAGCATTATGTATTAGATGAGTAGATATAGCATTATACAAGAGGTAAGGAAAGTTCAGTGTATTATCATATATGAAAAATATAATTAAAAATTTTATGAAAGTCTTAAATTTTTTGAGCAGCTGTACAAATGAGATTCTTAAAGTTTCTGCACCAGCAGTTTCAATGGTTTGAAGATGATTCACACCAGATGAGGATCTGTTTGTAGATATCAGCATTTTAGTTCAGATTCAGATGGTGCTTCCAAAGACAATTGACTAATTGTCCTCACCTGGCATGCTCTGCTTTGCACTGCAGAGCCAGCTTGTGGTACATAGCTGGGTTCCTTTTGGATGAATGGAAGTTTTATAGAACTAGACCAAAGCAAATCTTCCCCCCAGATATGTTTAGTGTAGTTATTAGGTCCTTAGCACCAACTGTCTGTTCTTTTTTTGTGGATTTTTTTTTTTACAAAATAGTATTCTTTTTTACATTAGGAAATATAATCGAATTACTCTACGTCAATTTTTTTTTGCAGTAATATTTCGTATACCCTTTATTTATGTATTGTGAGATATCCCAATAGCTGATTGAAATTATTGGTGTGATTTTTTTTTTTTTTTCTTTTTTTCCCAGGAAGGAGTTAGGCTTGCTACAGAAATTGTATGGATTGTATGATACTGTAATAAACAGTATCAATGGTTATTATGAGATACTTTGGACAGATGTAGATATTGAAAAAATTAATGCTGAACTTCTGGATTTTCGAAACAGGTATGTTCATAACATGAATTATAACTGATGTTAAATGCATTAAGATTTAGGTGAATTCAGTATAGCAATTTGATATATTTAAATACAAAACTCCCATGAATAAGGTCTATCATAAAGTAATAAAATTCTTCAAAGTGTGGAATAACACTATACTTTTAGTTAGCCAGCCTTTTACATGTAGTTTTGATAATCAAAAGAGTTGAAGAGTCGATCTCCTTAGCTAGACCATCCAAGAGGTTAGGAGACCTGAAAGTTTATTTATAGCAGTTAAGTTCTTCAAATAGGAGGATTAGGCTCTTGATTTTAAGTCCTGAATACAAGAATAACATTTCTGAGTCTTTTAGAATACTTCATCCTTTATTTTAAACATTTCTGCCTTTTCAAGTACATTAACAATGCTGAATGTCTTAAATAGTACAGGTTTGTAAGTTATAAATATTGCAGTAGGGCTGAAGGCTTAAAATGCTTTTGACGCTGTTGAGAAGATTAAATTAGTTTGCTTCAGAAGTATTTTCTAATGTTTTCATTTAACTCTGTTTTTAATATTTTCAAAAGTGCATGTTTATTTTGGGAAGAAATATAATATAAAAGACTAAGACAAGGATTATTTTACAACAGAGTAAGTACCTCATTGAGTGCAGTCCCCAACTCTCCTGCTACCGAACAGAGTCCTTTTGTAAGCTTGGCGAGTTCTATGCTAAAACAACTTGGTTGGTTGGTATCTTGGCACTTTCTTTGCACCCCTAGTCCTCCTATTAGAACAATATTCCAGAATCTTTAATTATTAATTTCCAAAAAGAGGCATGACTAACGGATGTACATTTGTACTTGTGCCAGTACTTGGTATTTTACAGTATTTCTATACTACAGTTATAGAGCAGTACAGGCCTATTAAAACAGCTTTAAATCAATCTTAGATAATGTTAAAGTCTAATTGCTGAAATACAGAGCTCCTCAAGAGCTAAATTATATTACTCTCTGAAATTGACATTTGTTTAAGGTAGTTCAAGTAGAAGTGCATAAGAGGGCAATTAATTTGGTATCTGCCGTGAAATAAAAACCTTCAGTATAAATGGCGGTTTCTTAGGCAGTTAAATACTCATCCCACGTATTTACCCATCATTTCACTCCATTCTCCATTTTGTCAGTATATCTTAAGTCTTGGCATTGCTTTGGCGGTTTTCCATGGCCTATCATACTGATGGGTTCAAGTAACCTAAAAATAGTAGCATAACCTTCCTAAACCAGGCGAAGAGGATGTGTGCTACAGAATGCAGAATTTTTTACTTGGATCTTTTTTGTATATTGGTTTCTAGTCCAGAGTGTCATAGTAGTTTAGTAAATATATGTTTTCCTGAAGGTTAACTGATATATGAAATATGTCATTATAGGGCGTAAAATTGGTAAGTGAAGAATTTGCATTATTTTGAAATTACACTTTTGAAAGTCAGTTGGGTCTTTGATTTGCATTATTTCTTGATTTCTAAGTGGGAAACTAACCAGAGACTAATAACCTTTCAAGGAAACATGTGTTGAAGGGTGTTTTTCTTTCCCAAATTTGAGGTTACATATGCTGATAGAATTTCAGGGATTAAGCATCTCTCAAAGAAGCAAGATGTTTACAGATGCCTAGTTGGTAGTATCTTGTCTTTGTGTGAAATAGTATCTTTTGGTTCACAAGACAACAAGGGTAACAGGGCTCTCAGCTCTGAAAACCGCAACATGTAGTTCAAAATTTGTGATTCCTGTGTCCCAAACCACTGAACCTGACATTAACTCTTAACCAATGAATGAAAACAATGGCTGCAAACAGAGACATTTATAAAATATTCAGATGTTTTGCTGGTTTTCTAAGGAAAAAGGTGATCTGTGATGTCACTGTCAGACCATGTCTGTGCTCCTCTTTCTCAGCATACTTGAATATTATTTTTTTTTAAATCTATTGACTAGTTTCAACTTTCAACATGGCAAATTTCTCACAAATTAACCTTAAATGCTTATGAGTGTTATTGATGTCAAAACTTAACAGTAGTCCAAAACTCCCTCCTAAAGAGTCCCTCCCCATTACGTTTGTAGAAGGATTACATGTGTGAAATTTAACTAATTTTGTTTTGGTTTTTTGCTTGCCAATAAAGAGTTTGTGATGAATAAGCAGCAGATAAACTGTCTTAATCCAAACTGCAGTATTTCTGTTTATTTGCAAAGAACGTAACAATGGTTAAAACTGTTAAATATGATGATTTGTTAGTAGGGAATTTGCATCTTTTTTTTTAATAAAAAGTTAGACTAATTGACACAAATTGGAATTGTTACATAGAAAATGTTGACCTCAGTACAAGCTACTTGGTATTTCCTTGTCTGTTTTTAAAACGTTTAAATAATTCCTATTTTGACAAAAGAGGCATTTACTATTGAATCAATTTAACTCCACTGCAGGTGCCGTAGACTACCTAAAGGACTCCAACACTGGCAAGCGTTTTTCGATCTCAAGAATAAAATTGATGATTTTAGTGAGTCTTGTTCTTTGTTGGAAATGATGAGCGACAAAGCAGTGAAGCAAAGACACTGGGATCGCATTGCTGAAACAACAGGGCATCAATTTGATATAGAATCTGATTCCTTTTGCCTTCGAAACATCATGGAAGCACCAATTCTTAAACATAAAGACGATATTGAGGTAGGTACATACATTTTTCCCCCCTCCTTGTTCATTTTATATTGTCAGCAAAAATAATATTGCTTACAAAATGATCACTTTTAAAAAATATTTTTCACTTCGTTAAAGTCCTTGACTCTCAATCAGGTGACTAGTTTAAAATAATTTATATTTTATTTAGAAGTTCCTATCCAGATGAACAAAGACAGACAAAGCAGCTGGAATCTTTGGACATTTATTTCCAGATAACTTCACATTCTTCCTGGCCCTATTTTCTGTGATTTTCAACAGGAAAAAAAGCCCAAGCAAAACTTCAAATGATCATGGCCACTTAAATTTTTAACTCTGTGGTTGCTTTAAAGATTTGTAAATGAACCAGAAACTTTAGACGAAGGCTCCGTGCTTATTAATATGTACTATTAATTAAATGCTTGCCATACTATTGAACCATACGATTTCTAAAGGACCCCCATATAACTTGAAAAATCTCTCAATGGAGTTTGCAAGTTTTATAGGGTAAATATGTGTTCAAATGCTATTTTTATATTCATACTTGTTTTGTATGAAAGCATTCCAAGGTGATTGTTTCATTTTGAATTAAGCTCGGATTTGAATGGAATGTTGGACTTGAACTTTCCAACCTATATTGTTCTTAGATTCTCTGATTTTATAAATTGAAATGCGATAAGATTGAGACTCATCTGGTGATGAGTCTACCTCACTACCCTAAACCTTGTAGGAATGATGGTTCAGAAACCTTGTTACGTGGAAATAAAAAAATGTAAAGCCACAGAAATGGTATATCCTTGCATTTCCAAGTGTACATTTTTCACTTGTCCATACATGTAATTTGAGTGAGTAAAATCAGTAGTGTGGTCTCTGCATTTGTGTGACACATTTCTGTACTATTTTATAGAATTTCATATATTGTTTTTAAATATTCTATTACTAAATTTGTAATATTAGGAAAGATTTAATTTCTGAAGGATTAAGATTCTAAGATATGGGTCTGTCTTCGCAGGATATATGCATATCTGCTACAAAGGAAAAAGATATAGAAGCCAAACTGTATCAAGTAGCTGACACTTGGGGAAGCCAAGTTCTGAGCTTTTCATCATTCAAAGGGAGAGGAGAGTTACTGTTAAAGGGAACTGAATCATCAGAAATTATAACATTGATGGAGGACAGTTTAATGATTCTTGGCTCTTTACTGACCAATAGGTACTTTCGAATTGATTGTGGGTGGTATTTTCAGAAGTAGAGTGAGATAGCAACTGTCTTATTATTAGGCTAAATCAGCAGTAAATTTTAATGGAATACTATTTTTTAATGACAAAGAATATTACACTGTCGAATGAAAAAAAAAAAAAACCTCGTGAGGATTTTCATTTATTAGTAACAAACTATTGTCTCAATATATTTGAATTTAATCAAGCTGGTAGAAATTTTGTATGAGCTTCTTTCTCAAAGTGAAGCAAGTTTACGATTTTTTTCACAATTATAAGTATTTATTTTATAATAGCTTTATTTAAAATTAAGTAATTTCTGCTTCTCATTGCTTTCTAGATACAATGCACCATTTAAAAAGGACATTCAGAGCTGGATTTATAAACTAAGCAGCTCTACAGACATAATTGAAGAATGGCTGGTTGTGCAGAATCTCTGGATTTATCTTGAAGCTGTTTTTGTAGGGGGAGATATTGCAAAGCAGTTACCCCAGGTAAACTTTACAATGCTTGCATATTATTGTGTATTAAAAGCTATCTGTGTAATAAGTACTTTCACAGCATAATCTATTGGAAAATATGTTTTCTGCTATATATAGGAAGCAAAACGTTTTCAGAATATTGACAAATCATGGATAAGAGTAATGCAACGAGCTCATGAAAACCCAAATGTAATTAGCTGCTGTGTTGGGGATGAGACTATGGAGCAACTTCTCCCTCATTTACATGAACAGTTGGAAGTATGTCAGAAATCACTTACAGGGTATGAATTGTTTGATTTTTAATGCATTATTATTTTTTAAATAGTTTATATGAGATATTAATAGAATTTCAGTCTTACTTTACCTTTCATGTAGAAGAAATTGGAGAGCTGAGATAGTCTAATAAAAATCTTGTTCCATTTTAAAGGTACTTAGAGAAGAAAAGACTACTGTTTCCCAGATTTTTCTTTGTCTCTGATCCTGTCCTTCTTGAAATTCTTGGACAAGCAAGTGATTCTCATACAATTCAGGTACAAACTTAGTGAATTTTTTTTTTCTGCTTATAAGAAAAGGAAAAGCATTTAATAAATGAAAATGTAAACATTTTCTTCTTATAAACTTCAAGAAAAATATTTGTTTCTTGTTCTTTATTTTTTAACAAAATATGATATGGGTACCTGTAATTAAAAAAAAAAATCTTCAGAATTCAGAACACTAGAATAGGGTTCCATCAAGTGATTTGCTGGTGGTTTTTTTCACAACTTAACTAACAGAAGGGACCTTGTAAGACTTTCCTGCTTTGCATATTGCAAAATTTGTCCAGCTAGTCTGCATTGTTACTGAGGGCTGATTGAGATAAGATAATTGATCTCACACAGTAGCTGATCTCTGTTCTGCTAGATCACCTATGGAAACTGTAAAAAATCCAGCAAATTGAGAAAAAATCCTACACAACCATTTCTGTAATTATTACCTACAAATGGCCTGATATTCATCTGTAGATCCAGATGAACTTTTGCAGAATAACCTTACATGAGATCTTTTTCTGTTTGTTAATTTTATGTATTTGCAATGAATGACTTCTGAATTATCCTTACAGCCACATCTGCCTTCCATATCTGACAATATAAATGAAGTAGAGTTTCACCCAAAGGATTATGATCGCATACTGGCAGTCATATCAAGAGAAGGAGAAAAAATTTCAGTAATTATCTGAGCAATTTTTTTTTCCAGAAATGTTGTTAATAGATAAATCATTCTTGTATTAAACATATAAGTATATATTAAATTAAATTATTGGTAATTACAAATTAACATTTCAAGGATTGGTGTAACAAAACTAGAATATGTCTTCATTAAATAAATTTCTAGTATGTTTATTGAAATTAGATCTGTAGTTGCCTTGAATAGAAATTTGGTAATTGTTTAGATGGGGAGAATTTTGATAACTATATTATATTTTCTACATTTTACTTTTATTAATTTTTCAGTTGGACACTCCAGTCATTGCAAAAGGACCAGTAGAACTTTGGTTGCACGATTTATTGCGTGTGCAGCAGATTTCATTGCATGGTATAATTAGGGCAGCATATTACCAAATTAGTGACCCAGGATATCAGTTGCTGAATTTTCTTAACCAGTTCCCAGCACAGGTAAGATTTCATGATGTGGATTTGTATGTGCAGTCTGAGTAGTATATGGGGAAAGGTGGGATGTAAAGAGCATACGGGATTGTCTGTATGAAGAATTTTTCATAGAGGAAGCAAGGATATGGATATACTCAGTAGAGGGCTGATTTCAATTTTGGTACACTGTATATAGCTTAATATTTTTCGTATAATCTACTTTAAAATTACTTTTTTCTTCTCTTAGAGAATATAAAGTAGAGCTTATATTTTCTGTGATGGATATTGAACCCCTTTCAGATGCAAATAAAATTTCATGTGCAGATTTATTTCTCTCTCATAATTTAAGATTGCAAGAGCTATGATTATTATTATTTATCTCATTGTTTACAAGATTTACCTCATAGTTCATGTATCTGTCACTATGATAATGCAGTCCTAGTAGAAGCCTATCTTGAAGGATCTAGTTTGCCTAAAAGACTCCTTCATTTTACTGATAATCCGTAAATTTAATTAACAAGTAATGAATTGTTTCCCATCCTGTAAAAATTCTGACTTGGTAATTTCCTAATCAGTACAGTACTGGGAGTATTATTTTTTTTTAATAGAAATTATGCAAATATTAAAACTGGCCAATACATTGCCAATTTTTAAAACAATTCAGTATACTTAAATAATTTATAGAATTATCTTAAAGCTGTATTTATGATGTAATTATGTATTAGCTGAGCAGTATTTATTTTTAAAAAACTACTACTTTCCTTTAAACACATAAGGACTGTCTTCCTTGTTCGTATGTCAGACATTTTGAAGTGCATTTATTACCATCTGCAAAGATCTTCTTTCCCATGTCTTGTTGATCCAAATGTTTTTATGTTCAAAGAGTTATATGTGTTAGAAGAGGGGAAAAAGGAAGAAGATGATCGTCTTTGGCCAAGAAATTTAAAGTACAAAGAAATAAAAGCTGTGCTGAGGGACACAGACGAAATTGGACAAAATACTGACAAATATTTGAAATGTTTTCTTTCCTTCAAACTGCCTTTTTCCTGTCTTAGAAGCTTCTATTATAGCTAGAATGGAAAAGTCACATCCAAAGATTTATTTTCCTTTGACTAATTGGTCATTCTAAAATAATTTTGGTTTAGACTACTAATGGTAACCTAATGAGTCTAAAATGGTGAGGTATTTCCTGCTACAGAATCTCTGTAACCATGAGGTCACTACAGATATAGGGAGACAGAAAAGTATAAAGAGTGGGTGAGTCAAGTTTTTAGGTGTTGGTGCTTTCGAAATGTAGAAATGTGTGTGTGTGGAAAGTATTGATAACAGTTCTCCTCTATCCTATTTTGTCATGGGTGTGTCTGATACTGTAAATCAAAATCAATCTGAGACTGTAGTTTACACGCAACATCCTATAACACTTCAGATTTATTTGGAAGCAAAATAGCTTGTAGTTCAATGTGCTCTAGTCTGTTACTCCAGTCACAACTGCATGTTAGAAAGATAGCAATCCATCTCATGATTAGTAGAAATGCACAGCTTTTTTTCTTTTTTTTTTTTAATCTTCTATAATTAACTATGAATTGGCAATGGGAAATTTTCAGAAGGACTTCTCCTGACAATCTAAGACCTGTTTATGTTTGTGATACTGGAGTGCACTAAGGGATTGTCAGTTGCACTGAGAACCATCCTTAATTTGTATATATCTCATTGTATTACAAATTTTCATAAGTTTTAAAATGGTTTCTCAGGAGTTTCCAGTACTACAGCACAGCTAAATAACTTAGGCACAGTATCCTGGTGAGATGGCCTCATGCTGGATGTAGTGATAATTTGGACTCCATACACCATAATTTATTGTTCCTACTATGCCTAAGGCTTCTGTAATAAGGCTAGTGTTCAACACATGATTCTTTTGTATTTTTTTCACATATTAAATTTGTAGGTTGGATTACTAGGAATTCAAATGTTGTGGACTAATGATTCAGAAACAGCTCTACAGAATGCTAAAGAGGACAGAAAAATCATGCAAGTAACCAATGGAAGATTTCTGGAGATTCTAAATATGTTGATTAGCCAGACCACACACGATCTTTCCAAGTTTGAAAGAGTGAAATTTGAAACGCTTATTACCATTCATGTGCATCAGCGTGATATTTTTGATGATTTGGTAAAGTACAAATTTTGCTTTCTGATGATTAATTTTCTGTCATAATACTTTTTCTTATATGTGGTAGCTACAGTTACACATGTGTATGTATGTGTTTATAAAACAGAGATGTCCATAATCTTACCGTACTAAAAATAGTACACTTCTGCTTAAGCTAGAATGAAGTCCATCAGCTCTGTCATGTAAATATTTGCTCCAATTTTTTACATTTTTCTTAGCATATTTCAATTTTCCACTTCTTCCTACAGAATTGTTTTGATAGACAAAAACCTTTTAGTATGTCCTTTCTTAGAAAAACTGTTGTATTACTCTTACTTGCATAATTAAAAAAGTTGAGTCTGCTGAGTTTTCTGCCAAGTCTGCTTTATCATCATAGATGATTTCCTCATGGCTTGTTACAGAATCTCAGTAGTCGGCACTAGCCTGCACTTTAGCTGCACCCATTCTAGAATTACAGCAATGATAGCAACATCTTTCCTATCTTCTAGTTTCTTCTTTCTGTCTCTCGTACTCCAGAGAGCAGACTACTGGGATTCTCTTTCTGATTCTTAAGGAGAATTCATACAAGACAAACAAATGAAAAACCTTACTAAAATCAACAGATCATGCCAATCCTATTCTTGAACTTTTTTGAGTGCTAAATTGTTTACATTCCTTTATTCTTTGAGGAATACCATCCCTCAATACTACATCTCTCACATATTTTTCCATCTGATGGCACAAGCATGTTAGATTATACACAAGTTGCCCTCAGTTGGGTCCTTCCTTCATTATGCCCTTTGTTCCAATGTGTTAGATGGATTTAGGAGTGTGGTGTTTCCTTATTTCACTTGGATGGTAAGCTGCATTACCGAAGCAATTTAAGATTTATTTGATTAATACAGATGTTGTGATGATCAGGTTAAGGGAGTAGGACATTTTTTAATATTAACTTAGCAAACATCTGCACATGTTATGTGACGCTTATATGTATTTCAGTTTACTTACATAGGAGCTTTGAACCTGAGTCACTCATTTATCTCATAAAATAAGCATTTTATCACAGTTATTAAAGACAAACATAGATGCTCAGTTATAACATATACATTTATTTACTTTCTTTTAAGGTAAAAATGCATATCAAATCTCCAACTGATTTTGAATGGTTAAAGCAGTCTAGATTCTACTTTAAGGAGGATCTTGATCAAGTCTTGGTATCCATTACAGATGTTGATTTTGTTTACCAAAATGAATTTCTGGGTTGCACTGATCGTCTGGTTATAACACCTCTTACAGACAGGTTAGAAAAGCAATAATACACAATTGATATTTTCAATATATATAGTTTATTAACATGTATCTTCAAAGAGGCACTTTCTAAGTTAAGTCCTATGTGAGCTAGGTCATTCATAAAAATCTTCTCATACATTTTCTTTATGATGCTCCTGTAGAAAAGGTAAAATAGAGTCTCACTAACTCGTATATTTAGTAATTCCTAGAAAAGTTTTATCACTGCCCAATCTTAAAGAAAAATTTAGTAACAGAAATGAATAATTTTAAGGTTATATAATAATGTATAGTTTAGCAGTACTTCTATACTGAAAAAGAGATTAGGTAAGATATTTCAAATTCTGTAATAAGGGATTCTATAAAGATTTTGTTGCTACCGATGTTGTCAAAGACAACCAGTCAATGTCTGTTGTTTTATTAGTACTGGGAAATAGTTTAGGTTTGTCCGTAAGAATCTAGATGTTGACAAAGTCCCAGTTGTATACTGTAACTTGCCATTCTTCTAAAGCCAGGCAAGCATTTGATCGTTATTTTTGTTTCAAATGTGGCTTCACATTGAGAACTCTTTCTTTTCTTCTCTTCGGAATTTCTTGGTTTCTTCCCTCCGCACCCACCCCAAATTCTCTCTCCATTTACTCCTTTCTTGAGATGTCACTTTTGAACCAAATGAGAAAATAGAAGGCCAAAAGATACTTGCAGAAATATCCCCTCAAGAACCAAAAATAACTTCCAACCTACAATTTCTCACTTTACTACTTATGTGAAGTATGTGTCTGTACAGCTTTTTGAACACTTTTATTTCTCCAGAAGAGATAGGACTGCTATTGTGACAGTATGGAAAGTTCAGTAAATTTCTGCAATGAACTGCACTGCCCTCAACAATCAAGTATTTTTGATGCAGAATGTTAAATTCTACCCAAAATTTGCCTTGACTGCAATAGAACTGTAGAAGTAAAACCTGCTTTATGAAGAAGTAATATTTCAACATAGGAGCTTGTAGGATATATTGCATAACTCATTGTTATCTTTCATATGATTTAATAAATTAATATGAATTCACTTTTATAGGTGCTATATAACTTTAGCGCAGGCTTTGGGAATGAACATGGGAGGAGCTCCAGCAGGACCAGCTGGAACCGGTAAAACAGAAACGACCAAAGACATGGGAAAGGCTTTGGGAAAATACGTAGTAGTCTTTAACTGCTCTGATCAAATGGACTTCAGAGGTTTGGGTAGGATTTTCAAAGGTAAGACTTCACATAGGATAGAAGAGACCTCCAGAGGTCATTTATCAGGTGCAGTTAGAGCAGGTTGCTCAGGACCTTATTGATGTTGGGTTTTGAGTATCACCAGGGATGGATGTTCCACAACACCTCTGGGCCATCCATCCTCATGGTAACATTTTTTTTTTTATACTTCCATTGACTTGGAATTTCCCACATTGAAACCTGTGTCCGTTCTCTTCTTTCATTGCCCTTCTGAGAAGAGCCTGGCTCCAATTCCTCAGTGCCTCCTATTAGCACTGGGCTTTCCCCCTAAGCTTTCTCTTCAGGCTCAACAAATCATGTTCTCTCATTCTCTTCACTCTGTGTCATGTCCTTCAGCCACTGACCGTCATGGCAGCCATCTGTTGGACTCATGCAAGTATATCAATATTTGTCCTCTATTGGTAAGCCCCAAACTAGACACAGTACTCCAGCTGCTATCTGACAAGTGCAGAGTAGATGCAAATAATGATTTTTCTCAACCTGCTGGCTACACTCTTGTCCAATATGCTGCTGGCTTCCTTTGCTACAAGGGCATAATTCTGATTCCTGTTCAATTAGTTGTTAAGCAAGACACCAGGTCATTTTCTGCAAAACTGCATGTAGCTAGTTAGCACCAAGCCTGTACTACTACATGGAGTTACCCTTTTCCAGATAAAGGACTGGAACTTCAGTGAGGTTTCTGTCAGCTCATTTTTCAGTTATGGTATTGTATGTATTGAGATGCAAGCGGTGAAAATACTAATTTATTTTTTTTAGCAAGCAAATAATTGTGCCATGAAAGTGAAAAAAGCTGTGGGTTTATAAAAATATTGCCTCTTTGAAAGTCAAGCTATTCAAATTTAAAAAAAATCTTTGAGTACATGACAGAATCCCTTTAAATTGATCTCATCTTAAGCACGTAGCAATAATATACCCTGAATTAATGGGATAATTTTTTCACTTTTAAATAGCTATCTTTCAGCATACCTGAAAGAAAACTGCTGCCTACTTGTATTTTAATATCATTTGGAAAAAAATGCTGCAACAAATTTTGTCATAAAATGTTCCTAAAGGAACAACAATTCTCTTAGTTGCTACTAAATGCTTGTTACTTTTCCAGACTGAAATTTGGGGACTGTGAAATTGATCTTTTATGAAAATGTTATTGTTATTAATATAGTACTTCTAGATTTCTCTTTCCATTTAATTTTCTTTCTCTGCCTTCCTCTCTTTCTTCCATAGACAAAAATCACACAGAGCATGTTGTTAATATCTTGTACCATTACATAAAAAACTTGCAGTTTGGTGTGCACTTAAAATGGTGATTCTTATGCATAGAGATGCTCCAAGATTAATACTTTCTGCCTTGAGAGATCTGGAATTTTAGTTAAACTCCTAGTTAGTTAAAAAATATTTTTTATTTTTAATTTTAATCTTTATGATTTATAAAAGGCAAGTAAAAAGTAATTTAAATGCATTGTGAAGGCTGGAAGACCCAAAAGAAAATAAAAAACTTGGGATGTTTTTGTTGTAACATTTAGGGATTTTATAGCTCTAATTCACTTATTTTTATTTTTTTATATTAACAATACAGCTTTTTGCAAATTATTGAATTGCTGCTTTACAGTAAATGCTACATTTGCAGAAAGCTCTATATGAAAGGTCTGCCAAATGCTCCAAGATATCAAAAGATTTTTTCTGATATTGATTCACTTTTAAGCATTTTGTATAAATCAACTAATATTAATTCAGATTGATCTGGAAGTAGTCATGTGGACTCAAGGAAGATAGGTCTTGGCCACAAGGCAATAAATAAAACTAATCTTATTTAATTATTTGAAGGAAAAGGCATCTAGTTTGGATGTCTGAAATATGCATGCAGAACAGTTTATAATAAATTTTTCTGTCTCTCTTTTAGGTCTTGCGCAGTCAGGATCTTGGGGATGTTTTGATGAATTCAACCGAATTGAGTTGCCTGTCTTGTCAGTAGCAGCACAACAAATCTATATTATTTTAACAGCAAGAAAAGAAAGAAAAAAGCAGTTCATTTTTTCTGATGGAGACTGTGTAGATTTAAATCCAGAGTTTGGAATTTTCCTAACAATGGTAAATGAAATAACAACTCTAGAGAAGTGACAAATTATACTGTATATAAGTTAATTAAATGGCAAGGTGAAAATAACTGATTTTATTAAGTGATGCTGTTGCTATAGAATTAGACAAAACTACTGGAACTATAAATAATCTGATTATTCATGATTTGCGTGCTTTCAGTTTAGGTTAAGATTATTGAAAATGTTCATAATTATGTCCCTACATTACTGTATTGCAATTCATTATGTAGATTAAGAGTTTGGCCAAACTTCCAGAGTGCTCTGTTCACTGGAAGGACTGAAACACTAATACGTTTTACAACCTTAGCTTGTAATGCTTTTACAGTATTAGTGAGAAATACTGTAGGGGAAAAAAAAGAACATTCACTTATAGCAGGAGATACATGAAAGAGATTTTTCAAGGGCATACGTCTTGTCTAATGGGTACTTAAATATATATAAAAGAATTCTTCAAGCTGATGTACAGAAGACAAGTATGATGATTCTAGAATAAACCACCTCCTTGTATTGTGGTGACAACAAGTCTTTTCAAATCCTGTACAAAAAATTATCAGATCCTTGCATTTGTTGATACAGGATGTGTCTAAACTGGTAAATATGGTGCTGGATGTCCGCTTTTGGCCTTTTGTGGCAAAGGGGCCCATTCTGCTCTGTGCATCAATTCTGGAGTCTGTGCAGACATTATGACAGAACTGTGCTTCTTATATCATGTTTTTTATGGGTGGTGTTTGAGATACATTTTTCCCTTTCTTATAATGACTACTTGGAAAAAGAGTTGCAGTGTATATAGAACAAAATTAGGTCCCATAACTAAATGGATAATCTGTGCAAAAAAGATACACAAGACAGTACGTGTAATTTTAAATCAGTTACCAACCATTACCCAAGGGAGAAACACAAACTCCTCGATTTAGAATATTGGCTTTAATAGCATGCTGTCTTGTTGCTATAAGGTTCATGTGGCTTCATAGCAATTATTCCTCATGTACTATAATGGGCAGGGTATTTCATAGTGTATGTTTCCTAATGCCAAGGCAGATAACAATCCAAGATGACTTTATGGAAATTAAAATCTTCAACTGCATGTTCAAGTGGAAGGCAATAACTGAAGAGGTCATAAATAAATGTCTTTTGACTGTTTCTAATTTCTTAATGTCACCTGTTAAAAGTTATTCTTCATGTTTGCAGCAAGTCTCCAGAAATGTTGTTAGTCAAACTTTCTTGGTCATTAAAATTCACTTTCATATAATTTTGTTGTAAAGTTTTCATGTTTTAATTTTGGCAATGTTATATTTACTGTGTCATTACAAAATATTCTCTAGGCATTCTTGAGCTGATATTAAAAACAGTTCTGCCACTTGAAGATAATCGCAATATCATATATGATTCTGACTTCAGTGGCTGGGATTCACTCACAAACTATTCAGTGAGATTCTGTACTTTAGGGCTAGCCATTTAGACACAAGAAATAGAGAAGGGCATCCTAATATTTCTTCACTGTAGAGTGCTTGTTATGCTTTTTTTTTAATTATATTTTTATTATTTTGGCTCTTTTTAGACACTGAATTGTTAATACGTTACCAAACCTACCTCTTCTGCAAAATGCTAATGAAAACTTTATTCTTGTTGGGAATACATTAGAAGAAATCAAGCAACTGGATTGTATTCCATGAAATTTTAAAATCCTAAGTGCTGGCTTGTTATGGTGAAGAAATTCAGTTCTTACTCTGGAGATTATGCATAGGTTATTAAATTTGTACCTATGGTTGCAGTTTTTTCTTCACATTCTAATCATTAGTAGACAAGAGTTCAACAGATCTAGCTATTTATGGATACATTTATGGAATAATAAAAAAGAATTTTTTTGACTGTTGTAAATAATAATGCAGTATGTTTTCTTATATAGAATCCTGGATATGCTGGACGCCAAGAACTGCCAGAAAATCTCAAAATGCAGTTTAGAAGTGTTGCAATGATGGTTCCAGATAAACAGGTACAATTATTGACTGAACTGGGAAAAAAAATAATTTTACTTACCTATTTTCAGAAAAACTAATGGAATTTCTAAAAAAAATTGTATTTCAGATAATTATAAGAGTTAAGCTTGCAAGTTACGGATTTATTGATAATGTGTTCTTGTCTCAGAAATTCTTTGTTCTTTATCAACTTTGTGAGGAGCAGCTCACTAAGCAGGTAGTGTTATGTATTCCCTTCCTCTTTGTCTTCATATTTACACAATACAACCCCTTAGGTTTTGGGTTGTGCAGATTGTTTTTGAAGCGTCTCTTTCATGCTTTTTTGCAAAATATTGAAGTAGTTTAAATATAATTCAAATAAATATCTCTATAAAATTTTTGAACAAGTAATCATGTTAATTTATGTATGTGTAGTCACACACACATACATTTGTTTAATTGTTCAAGAATCACACTTTGTAGTTGCAAGCGCATGAGATTCTCTGCCTAAACATGGCAGCCAGGTAAAAATTAACCCAGTTCTGTCATTATTCTGTAAGAATTATCTAGGGCTAGAGAAAGTAGTTGGAAATTGGAAACCACAGGAGGAACGTCTCAAGTTTGATTTAAGTTGCCCTTCTTCCCATAGCACTGCTTTGATCTGAGGTCTTGGCTTTAAACTGCCTCAGCTAGAAAGACCGAGTCTGGAATAGAACTACTATTTTTTTTAGAACCCTGCTATAGAGAGCTATAAAATAATTGCTATATGGCATTATAAATGGTTAAGTCAATTAATTTTAAATTAGAAAAGAAAAAACTTACAACCTCCTCCCCCTTTTCTGAAAGTAACCTTATTATCCTTCAGTTATTTTGATAGAATAATTCCTCAACAACAGCAATTCCTATTTTAGCTACCTTTTCCAGGCAGGGCAACTATACTATGCCATATGCAAGTAATGATGAAATGTAAAAGTAATGATGAAATAAAGGTAGAGAACTTGTTACAGGTGCATAAGCCTTTTTCCACTCTTTAGGTTCACTATGACTTTGGTCTGAGGAATATCCTTTCAGTACTGAGGACTCTTGGATCTCAGAAGAGGTCCAGGCCAAATGAAAGTGAATTAAGTATTGTTATGCGAGGGCTAAGAGATATGAATCTTTCTAAGCTGGTAAGAATCTAATTTAAGATTTTAGTACCATGTATAGGCAAGTCTACTAGATGTATCATGGGGTTTTGCAGAAGATTAGAAAAAATTTCAAACATCTTTTTCTTTAAAACTGAAAGATGGTAATAATCTTGTTATCATTAAATAGCACTGAGAGTATAGTGGACTTGTAGACAGTGCTCAGTGTGCAAAGTTTCAAACAGGTTAATAGTGGCTTTCCTGTGGGTGTGATATTTTATGTACTGACTTGTGTGCAGACTGACTCTGTACTGTAAGTGAACTGAATAATTTGAGTATCCACCAAATTAGACTTTCAAAGATTTCTTTCCTGATAGGATGTTCTTTCCAATATATCCTGCAAGTATTTTACAAATCAATTTTACAAGTAGGTTCCAGTGTCTATTCAAAGGGAATTTCTTTCAATTTTGAATTTATTTCTCACATGACATACGGATGACACTTTCAAAATGCTATTTTTGTAGTGAGCTGTCCTATTGACGGGGTGTGCTTATGAACATAAGGGTCTGTATTTAGGAAATATTTCCTTACAGTTTATTATTTTAAAATATAGATTAATTTTGGTTTGAGAACATTCTTTGGATAACCGTGCTTTAAGCACTTAAATACTTTTTTTTTTTTTTTTTTCCCCCCCAGATAGATGAAGATGAGCCTTTGTTTCTCAGTCTTATCAATGATCTGTTTCCGGGACTACAGTTGGACACTAGTACCTATGCTGAGCTTCAGGCTGCGGTAGCTAATCAGGTTGAAGAGGCAGGATTGATTAATCATCCACCATGGAATCTTAAGCTTGTTCAGGTAAAACTTTTTCTTTTTCCAAAACAGTTTTAACAGGAATCAGAACACCGTGTTAGTAGCTAAACCACTGTCTCACTCAAGAACCTGTGCTTGTGATATGGGAAGAAATAAAGGTTGTGTGTACACCACACTAAGGAGGACTATTTCAAGGGACTTATGTTTTTATTTCTTTAAATCATCCAGTGAAGGGCAACACTCCTGCTGAGTAGGGGAGAAGGGCAAAGAAAACTGCAAGAGGTATCTATTTCTGACTTAAATGTGTTTCTGTAATGAAGAAGAGTCTTCATGATGAGTTTGAGCAGACATTGTAGTAAACAAAGGTTTTTCTCACGTAAGTTTTGAGAACCTATACATTGGTTAGTAAATCATTCGGTTTATCTCTATTGAGTTGAAAGAGTTAAAGTATAAGAATGCATAGAGCATATATGTCTTAGCATATGCTATGACAAGCTTATGGAAACCTATAATGAGGTTAAGCATGCAAAGGAACATGCATGTAGGTACTATAAAATGGAAGAACCAAAAATAGTGTCAGTAACGAGAACGACTCTCATACAAAGGGAATTGTTTCTCTCAAGGACATGCGTGCTTGGATGATTAAAGCTATAAAGAGATTTAGAGACTTTCTAAGCTACAAAGGATGCAAGCAAGCTCACCTACTGTCAAAGCTAGCATCCTTCTGAAGTGCATTAGCCACCTGACTACTGTGAAAAGACCCCACCTAAGTGGAATATGTGTTCCTCTGTTACTTGTATGCAAGATTTTTAGTAAAAATGAGTAAGAAAATACATAAAATCTGAGTGAGAGACTGTGTAGCAAAATGTTGTTGCAAACAATGTTGTTTACATAAAACAAAAAGATTGCTTCTTTTTGACATGAGTAATACTTATTTCTCAGTACTTAAAGAGTACATAAATAGACCCTGGGCACTGGCAGCTTGCCAGAAGTGTAATATGTTTTGTTTACCTTGTGTTGCAAGCTTTTTATACCTGGGGTGTGTTCTCATTGAAAAGCAAAAGAAAGAAAATGGTGAAGGTGTTACAAGAAATTGTTTAGACTTCAGAATATTTGTAAGACGTTATGTTTAGTAAACTAATGATTTAATGATTTAACTATAATTTTGGATTGTGGTAATTTGTATTTAGTGTAAGATAATCTTTATGATGTGTTGTTGCATAATGAATCTGTAGTTATTTAGTATAAAGGAAAAAAGGTTCTTAAATGGCTTTTGGGACCTGTACTCCAACATAACATTTAAAGGCTGACAGTTGTATTTCTGACATGGGATTGTGTTTGAAACTAACTTTAAATTTATTATTAAAGACAGTTAACTCATGTTCTGATGATCTCTATGCCGACACACTTCCCTATACACATTCTTATTTAAAGAGCAAACTTAACAAATGGAGCAGACTAGCAACTGGTCTCCCAGTGGCAGGTGGGATACACTTGTCCCAGAGGGGGAAAAGAATTTTGGGGCAGGAGTTAGCAGGGTTCATTGACAGGTCTTTAAACTAGATATGAGGGGGGAAGGGGAGATAACTGGGCC
>JAHREE010000287.1:947147-1022208 GCA_033628505.1 Tringa tobata
TCATTGCCCTCTACAACTACCTGAAAGGAGGTTGTAGAGAGGTGGGTGTTGGCCTCTTCTCCCAAGGGAGTAATGACAGGACCAGAGGAAATGATCTGAAGTTGCAACAGGGGAGGTTTACGTTAGATATTAGGAAGAATTACTTTACTGAGAGAGTGGTCAGACACTGGAACAGCCTGCCCAGGGAGGTGGTGGAGTCACCATCCCTGGAGGTATTTAAGAAACATGTAGACATGGCTCTTCAGGGCATGCTCTAGTGCCTGAGATTATTGGGTTGTGGTGGGGTGTTGTGTGTGTTTTTTGGGGTTTTTTTTGTGGTTGGACTCGATGATCTCAGAGGTTCCTTCCAACCATGAATATTCTGTGATTCTGTGACTACCACTTTTTTGTTCCTTTCAGGTGCTCCAAAAGGAGATACTTGTGTATGCAGACGCTGCTGCTTCCACAGCAAGCCTAAAGCTAATACTAAAAGAAAAATAGAAAATTTAATAAAAAACTGTCCTGAACCAAAATCCATCTGCAATCCTGTAGGAAGTGTGGTCCCTATGTTTATTTCATATGATCAGGTGTTTTAGCACTGTGTTAATTAGTCATTCTTCTGTTGCATTAATGTGTTGTTGCATTAACGTGTTGCTACTATTCATTTTTCCTTTTGAATAATACAGAAAATCCTTTTTAGATTCTGGTGAAATTATTTTCAGTTGCTTTGAAAAGTTTTAGTTCCATAAACTGATAGTAAACTTGCTTGGTGGTTAGAAGATTAGGATGTGAAGGTATGTAGTATTCCACAAAATGATAAAAACCAGCAAACATATGCTAATTTCAATTCTGAGCATATAATTTGTATGGCTAATAAATTTATAATCAATATCAAATGTATTAAATGCAAGCAAAAATCTTCCAAAGGCATATATTTCTTAAAATATTTTGTTTGTGTGTTTGTTTTAATAGTTGTATGAAACTTCTCTAGTACGTCATGGGTTGATGACACTTGGACCTAGTGGATCTGGTAAAACAATGGTCATAACTATGTTAATGAGAGCTCTAACAGAATGTGGCCAACCTCATAGAGAAATGCGTATGAACCCGAAAGCTATTACTGCTCCTCAGATGTTTGGAAAACTAGATGCTGCAACTAATGATTGGACAGATGGAATATTTTCTACACTGTGGAGGAAAACACTGAAAGCTAAAAAGGGTAAGTAAATACTTTGTGAGTGGTCTCATGAAAATACCCCTTGAATGATATGTTGAAAAAAGCATCTTGAATTTGCAAATGTGGTAAAGTTCTTTCTTGAGAGAAACTATAGAGAACATAGATGAGGTTACAGTTCACTTCTCAAGAGAGGACAGCAGTTTAAAAATTTATTCTTTTACTAGTATTTCTACATTAAAAAATTGTTCGTTTGCTTGCCACTTCAGTTCTACAGTGCAGATGTGTTAGTTGGAAGCTGATAAATTATAATTTAAATTTACTTGTGGTAATTGGACAAACTTTAAAATAATGTTTTTTCCATGGTTTCTCATATGTTGATTACCCATATCTATATTTCGTTATTTTAGGATTGGAATACTGAAATTCCTTTTCACAGGGATTCAGTTGTATCTGAAAAAATATAAATGTTTATATTAGAGAAAGGGAATTTTTCAAGGAAACAATCCTAGAAGGAAGTTCTTTTTAAAAGAAAGTTGAATTTTCTATATTGGAAATGTCTATATTTTCTCTGTTGGAAATTGTCTGTATTCAAAATAAAGCCAGAATTTTTAAATTTTATTTCCAAAATTTAGGCATTTTCATCTATGTTTCAAAATAAAAGAAAAACAATTAGATTTTCAGAATTGATGAGTGGTGATAGTTTTAATTAAGTTAAATAGGTTATGTGAATATTCAACACCTTTTGTTTAGTTGCCCAAAGAACTCTTAGTTTAGTCACAAAATGCTAAATTCTCCAATTTCCACTGTGCTGCTCAGGAAGGAGTGGTGGGTGGAGGCAGGAGGAAGAGGTTGGGAAGGAAGAAATTGAGTCTGGAGAAAGAAAAGGGGTTGGCGGAAAGATATTTTCTGGTTTTTGTCTTTGTTTCTCATCATCCAAGTGTATGTTAATTTGCAATAACTTAATTTTCCCCAAGTCAAGGCTGTTCTGCCCATGACAGTAGTTGGTAAGTAATCTCCCTGTATTTACCTCAACCCACAAGCATTTTCACCATATTTTATTGCTCTGTCCAGTTGTGGAGGGGGAGTGAGAGTGTGGCGTGGTATCTATCTGGCAGCTAAGGTAATATCACCACAGATGTTCAACATTTTAAAGATATATTTGTGCCCTCATTTGCTAATTGTTTAAAAAATAATTCCCTAACTATGTCATTTATACAGTAATGAGCATCCATGGAGATGGCAGAAATTACAACAAATAAAGTATGTTTTTATACATTATTTAAGTTGTAGACCATCTTTTGTAAACGTATTTTCTTGTTCTTTCAGCGTGGTGATATAAACTATATATCTTGTGATTATTTTTCCAGGTGAAAATGTGTTTCTGATTTTAGATGGTCCTGTAGATGCAATCTGGATTGAGAATCTAAATTCAGTTTTGGATGATAACAAGACCCTTACTCTAGCAAACGGAGATCGAATTCCTATGTCTCCTACATGTAAACTGTTATTTGAAGTCCACAACATTGAGAATGCCTCTCCAGCAACAGTTTCTCGAATGGGTATGGTCTACATCAGTTCTTCTGCCCTCAGCTGGAGACCAATTTTGCAAGTAAGATTATCATTGCTGGCTACTCCTACCTTTACCTTGTTATGTATTTTAGACCAGAAAATATTTTGGATGTTTTTCAGGCATGGCTGAAAAAACGTTCCTCTGAAGAAGCTGAAGTTTTACAAAGTTTGTATGATAGAATCTTTGAACCAGCATATACCTATATGAAACTAAACCTTAATCCAAAAATGGAACTTCTGGAATGTAACTACATTATGCAGGTAAAACAGATACTGTGTAAGTCTGTATGAATTGACTGACTATAGTAAACACGCAGAAATAGCAAAGAGAACATTTGATAGCAATAACATGTAATTTGAAAAGGTTCTTTCCTAACAAAGAAAACCTCAAACTCAATATTTGTTTCCTAGGCAATATGAGAGGAACCTCTATAAGGTGCAGAAGAAAAATTTACTCTCTTTACTGTTTCATATGTAGGCTAGTCTTCTGTTGACTGGTATTTGCAGACCTCAGGAAGTTTTCAGAAGCATGTCTCTAATAAGCTAGTGGTTTCAACCAAGTTCTTTTTAATACCAAACAAATTCTGGTAAGGGTCAGTCTAACCCCACTGGTAGCATCAGCAGAAAGAGTGAAGAATATTTCTAATTATCTTTTTATCTTGAGATGTAATAGCTGTGATTCTGTCAGTCAGTTCTTCCAAGGTCAATGTAGTAATTTTTACCTGTCTCTTTCTATCAATTGCAATACTACCTTGAGTAGAGTCCAAACTTTATCAATGATTTATTAATAATAAAATTATGTGTTTGGCAGATTTTGCAAGACTGACAGTCCTATACTGCGTGTCTCCAGCTGATTTGTTTGTTGTAATCTGCAGATTCTAAGTCTCCAGGCTTTTCTACTTGTCCGTGTAATCTCAGTTTTATATGGGCACTCTCATAACAAATGCAGTAGTGCCTTTGAATAAGAGAGTAGACAAGATAATATTTTGGATAACACTTCAATTTTATATTAAACTAGTCAATTTGCAGCCAGTATCTCTTCACTGTTCATTAAAGATTTAGCTTCAGATTTTCAACAGTTTGAAGTACTTTGCTGCAATTTAATAGGCACAGTAAATGCTGCAAATGTGCAGTATCGAGTGGAATTAGGTTATGTATAGAATTGAAGCTCATAGGCAGAAACTATGTAACTTGCCAATTTATGATGGACATAAAAAGATGGACATGATATGTGCAAAATTTTTAGAGATAAATATTTTTTTCTTCTACATTTGTTATCTGTGAAACCTCTGACTCAATTGATGCTGTCTTCATGAAAGACTTTTCCTGGGGCTAGAAGCTTCTATGTTATTTTTGATTAGGGCTTGGTAGGAAGCGTGAGCAAGTCAGTGTTCTACTCATACTGCTAGGCAAGGTACATATTTCCCTGATTTAACCTGTATTGAATGTTTCTTCCAGTGAATAAAAATCTCTCTAAGTTTCTGTCATAAGTGCAACAGTGTAAATAACCCTTAGTAGATCTATATGCTGGAGTTTATCTAAGAACCATTGAAATCAGAGCTTTTACACTGCTTGATCATTTCGCAGATTCACTTCCTCACTTGCTTCCCCCTTCCAGTGTTACATTCACTTAGTCTTGATGATCCCAGCAAGGAAGGGATTTCTTTCTTGATGTGGGGAAGGTAGGGCAAAAAGTCATGTTGGTTTCTGTGCTGTGCAGCTGCTTGCAGCTACCAGGATTGGGCATTACATGACAAGGTCTCTTGGCATCCTCCAGCATTTGTCTACATACGTATCTTTGATCTCCAGGATATTCTCATGTTTCCAGGATCTCTCCTTCAACCTCCTTCTTTCTGAGGCCCTTTTTTTTCAAGACCATTTCTTTTGGGGACCCTTCTTTTCCATACTACCTCTCATTTCCAGAATCTTGAGATCCCAATTTTTGCCATAAATGGTCTATGCGCAGAAGCACTGTACCTTATCAGCTTCCTTATTGGTGGTTCTGTCATATGCCTTTTTATTAATAGTGGGACTCAGGACATGACATTTTTGTTAATTCAGGTGTTTTCAAAATTTACAACTGTCTCAAAACAGTTGCATCTAGGAGATAGCAAAATTGAGTTGTACTTGAATTTTGAAGTTCAGTTTTGGATATTCACCCCACACATGCACATGTACCAAATTATCTGCCGTTTGTTAGCATTCACAATTTAAGTTGTTTTTTAATGTACAACCACTTCATAATGGTTTTATATAAAAAGTGATCTCACCTTTACTTTCATCCTTGTAATTTCCACTAACTTTCTAACTGTATATATTCTAGTATTGTTCCTGGCTGATTTTTTTTTTTGGTGTTTTTACTTATATGTTTTTCTTTTGGCTGTTTACCATCCTCTGGTCCACCTCACTGGGTGGAGAAATATAACTTATTTTAGGAGATTCAATGCAGTTTTTGTTTACGGTTATTCTGCCTTACAAGCCTATTGGAAAAGTCAGTAAATTTGTAACTAAAGATCTGATTGATGTGATCTACATGAAGGAACATAAGTGTTTGACAAAGTTCTTTACCAGGGATTTACATGGAAGCTAAGCAGTCATAGCAGAAGATGCAAGGTTCATTTCTGGATAAATAACTAATTAGAAGACAGGAAATGTGTGATTTTTTTGGAAGAACAGACATTACCACTAATCCTGAGGTACCTTTTCTGGGACCAACACTGTTCAAAATGTTCATAAAGAATTTGGAAAAGTTTTAGGTGAAGAAGTTTACTGATGATTCTAAATTATCCAGGGTAGTAAGGACAAAACAGCTAACCATGAAGAACTGTAGACAGACTTTATGAGACTGAATAAATAGGTAATAAAATGGCAAATGAAATTCAGTGAAGATAAGCATGAAGGGGTTTACCCAGGGAAAAAACAAACTGTTCAATGCCATGAATAGCAGACCTATAGAACATATTGCCAAAGGGTGTTATAGATGATAAAAGTTTATGTAGGCTCAAGACCAGTCTTAGTATTTTCAGGGTGGAAAAATCCATGCAGGATTACTAAATACAGGAAAAGTGTATTTGGTTCAGAAAGCCCCAAGCTTAAGAGAGTACCAGCAGGAAGTACCATCCCCAGTACCACCACAAGCCAAGCAAGTTTTTTCTTTGTTTTCACTCTTTTCTAAGTGTCCGCTTTTGGTCACTGTTGCAGATGAGATGCTGGGCAAGCTGCAGTTTTCATCTCATTTGTTGCAACCCTTTGTGAGGTTTTATAAGTCAGTTTAATTTTTTCTGTTTTCTTTCTCCAAAAACTTGTTACAGAATATTGCTGAGACCCAGAGCATCATGGGAAATTTTGAACTTGAGCTTGTATTTGAGGGAACAAAAAGATTTTGTTTAGACAAACTGGGACACAGACTCTCCTGGAAAGAATTAGATAAACTGTCTTCCAAAGAAAAGAAGTGCCATTATTTTAATGTTGTAAAGTGTAATTAATGCTGATTAATCCTTTTTTTTAAACTGAATTTTGAAGTAATCAAAAGTATTCTAACTATTTAGGTCATTTAGGTAGGCTGTGTAAAAACTGTAAAGGGCTTCCTTACTTCCCACTTTGAGTATGAGATCCAAGACATCATAAAGAATATGAATTCTAAGAGCTGATTAACAGTTTGCTTCACTGTTAAAAAGGCATATTTTGAAACAATGTGTTTGACGCTGCCTTGTATAGAACGGGAATATGAGTCATGTTATCTAACACACTCAAACACGTGTCATGAGTGACAATTATAGATAGCAAGTGTCATGGTTTAACACCAGCCAGCAACTAAGCACCGCACAGCCACTCACTCACTCTCCCCCTGTGGGATGGGGGAGAGAATCAGAAGAGCAAAAGTGAGAAAACTTGTGGGTAAAGACAGTTTAATTAGTAAAGCAAAAGCCACACACTCAAGCATAGCAAAACAATGAATTCATTGACCACTTCCCATCGGTAGGCAGGTGTTCAGCCATCTCCAGGAAAGCAGGGCTCCATCATGTGTAATGGAAGGGGAACATCTACCCCTTCCTCCTTCTTCCCCCAGCTTTATCTGCTGAGCACTATGTCATATGGTATGGAATATCTTTTTGGTCAGTTACAGTCAGCTGTCCCAGCTGTATCTGTGGGATACAACTTCTTGTGCACCCCTGGCCTACTCACTGGTGGGGTGGGGTGAGAAGCAGAAGAGACCTTGATTCTGTGTAAGCAGAACAAAACATCCATGTATTACCAACATCCATGCTCAGCAGTAACAAAAACACCCATGTATTATCAACACTGTTTTCAGCACAAATGCAAAACCTAGTCCCACACAAGCTAATATGGAAAAAAATAACTCTGTCCCATTCAAAACTAGCAGAGCAAGTTATTGGATACCTGGAATCTAGTTCCTTGGAAACAAAGTGAAGCGATCATAAAATAGGATATTTTAATCTTTTTTAAAAAAAAACACAAAATAGAAGTTAATGTGATAGATGCATTAATTGACCCTAATTAAGATAAATATATTAGACAAGTGCTGAAAATTTTTCCATGCTTAAAGATGGAAAGAAATGGCTAAGCCCCACCTAATTTTGGAGTTTTGAATATCCCAGTAGATATTATAAAATCCCTTAAAAATCTGTTCTGTTCCCCTAGCTCTTAAAAGACATTTATTCTATAGGCATAATTTCAAAGAATAGTTGATGATCAAATTATCTAAGTAATTTTGGAAATTTTATCTACTTTATCTTTTTAATCTATTTTCTTGAGTTTGTAGTTTGGAATTTTATGGTATTCTTTGGCAACCTATATTGGTTTTCAAATTCTGATTTAAAGTTCGAATACATATAAATAATGCATGTGCATATATGTATAAAAATAAAAAGAGGTTATGTAATGATAATACATAATATTTTAAAATATTTTCAGTCTATTAATCTTCTGGAGGGTTTGATTCCATCGAAGGAAGAAGGTGGCTTATCAACTACATCTCATCTGGAAAAATTGTTCTGCTTCGCAATAATGTGGAGTTTAGGTGCTCTTCTGGAGTTGGACAGTAGAGACAAACTTGAAGCCTTCATTAGAGCTCATGATAACAAATTAGACTTACCAGAAATCGCCCCTGGCACCAGTCAAACAATATATGAGTTTTATGTTACTGATTATGGTAAGAAAAAGCACTAATGTTCTCTTTTATACTGAGATTTTAAAACTGAGTATAGCTTCTTTGAAATTTAAAATTACTCCTTAAACCTTTGTTATACAGTCATATGAGCAGAGATTTTTGATGACAGTATAGTAGTAGCACAGATTCTATATGCAGTGCCTCTGTGGAAGTGAGAAGTCAGAAACAAGGGATAGAGTGCTCTTTGGTAACATTTTCTTATTTCTTTTGTTTTTAATTTCATTCTTACAGATTTCTATTAACTTAACCAGCCTGCAATTTTAGATAATTTATGCTTTGGCTGGTTTAGTCTAAATTAATTTTAATTTTATATTTAATTTCCTCACAGCTAGTGTTTCTTGTTTAAAAATATAACGTGATTTTAACTCCATTTAATAAAAATTATTTAGCCATGTCTGATAATCAGTAATAAATCTTACAGTTTATAAAACTGTAAGAATACTGAAATATTTTGAATATTATGAATACTGATATTTTGATTAGTGTGATATTTTCCACAATGAAATTATAGTTTAAGTAGCACACACAACTCCAATTTCACAAAGAACTTAGTGTTCTTTCAGAGTATGTTCTCATGTGAACATATCTATATCTCTTATGTCCAAATTCAGGGGTTTTTTTGACCGGCAATGTTGATTTAGTGTACACATATGCAATTCATATTCTCATGTTCTATAATTCCTCACCAGCAGTGTGAGAATTAGTTTCTAGGTAAACATGCTTTGGGGGTTTTTATTCAGATAGCTATATAGAAATTTAAGAAATAAGTGTATATTTAATAGTATACGTACAGATGTGTATATATATACTATATATAGTGTATGTATAGTATACATATGTAGTCTATAGTATATATATGTACTATGGACTACATATATATACTATACATATACTATATGTATTTGTAGACTAATTAGAGGTCATGACTATGTATGTCCTTTGTTAGATGCATTGTAGCTAAACTTGAGAAAATTTATCCCTTAATATATCTTGTAGTACTTCACCTGCAAAGTGTATGATTTTTTTTTTTTTTTTGGTACTAACAAAGTGTTGAACATGATCAAAATATTGTGAGATATTTTCCTCTTTTTTTTTCTTTTTTTTTTTTTTTTTTTTTCTGTCATTTCAGGTGACTGGGAGCACTGGAGTAAAAGAGTTCAGGAATATGTTTATCCAACAGATAATGTTCCAGACTATGCATCTATTCTAGTTCCAAATGTGGACAATGTCAGAACTCAGTTTTTGATAGACACAATTGCAAAACAACAGAAAGTAAGTACAGGATTACTTATTTAAGGATATGCCTACTATGTGAAATAAATAGAAACTATTATAAAGTAACTGTGAGTTGCAATCATTCTTCACATTCTCTAGTCATTGCTTGCCAGGTATTATTTACGTATTGCTTGTCATGGTTTTAACCCCAGCCAGCAGCTAGGACCACGCAGCAGCTTGTGCAGTTTTCCCCTGCCACAAGTCACTCTCGCCACTCAGTGAATCGGTACCCTCCTGAGCAGCAGTCATGAGTATCCACCCCTCAGATAACCCCATTTATATACTGAACATGACATCTGTGGTACGGAATATTCCACTGGCCATTCCAATATTCTATCTGGGCTCCTTCTCAGCTTAACAGGAAGCTGAAAAAAGTCCTTGAAAAAATATAAACAGTATAAACCTGGCAACAATGAAAACAATATGCATTAGTGACACTGCTGTCATACCAAATCTGAAACACAGCAACCACTAAAAAGAAAATTAACTCTTTCCCAGCTGAAATCAGGACTTTGCTCTATTTTTATTTTCTTCATATGAATCCTCTGTACTTATTTCTGCACCTTGACAAAATGTTTAAAATATCCTTTTTATAAAGTAATTTTTTTGTCATAAAAGTTTAACTCCAGCAACCTATTATTTTTGTCAGAGAAAAACAAAAACCTCATTCTTAGTCTTTACACCATATTCATTTTTCTGATTTGTGAATAGGGAAACAAGGAAAATTAATTTCACAAGGCAGTTCACTGAAAACCTGAAATTCCTAGCCTTTGTTCTATTTTTTTTTCTCTCATTAGGAAAGCTGTAGTGAATAGCAGTAGCTACAACTATAGAAAAGGAGACAAGGCTCGTCACAGCTTTAATCAATTAGGATCAATCTAGTATCATGGCTTTTGACTCAGGCTTCATTAAACAATAGTTATTAAAACATGCATAGGATTTACATGTACTAGATGAAACCAAAGTGGTGTTTCACAGATCTGGCTTCACTTGTTGGTTCTGCAAGTCTATTACTGTCATCTGTTTCATCATGGTCAATTGAACAGGATGTTCAAAAACGGGGTGAAGAATGAGACCATGTGGTATCATTGTGGCTGTCTGTTGGGGAGCATTAATTTAAAGCAAGAGCAAGTCAGTCAGGTGTACTTGAGCATTTCAAATGTCTTGCAGGAATCTCCTGTGTTATCAACTTCAGTGCTCACAATTGCAAATAACACATACTCCTTTTTGCAAACTGATTAAATTCCTTTCATGGAGTGGCTATAATAATAAAGACAATGCCATCAGTCAAAAATATAAGTAGGATGAAAATCTGAGCTAGAAAAAAAACACATGGAGGATTCTTACATGCCTGAAAAAAGAGAAGGGTTCTTATCTAGCTCACTTTCATGAGATGAAATGGGAGATTTCTGTAAGTGGTTTAAGAGAAAGGAAAGAAGTATTAATCCTTTGGTTTCTGATTTACATTCAGATTTTACCATGATAAGAAGGAAACCAAGAAAGACTTTCTTGATTCTTGACATGTTTATTGCTGCCTTTTTTTTTCAGGGAAATGACACTAAGTGTACAGATTAACCAGAAAATAAGTTATATAGTATTATATATATTTATACAATATTAAGAGAAAGCAGAAATAAAATACTAGCTTGAAACAAGAATTTTCTGCACCTTTAATTTGAATAAGCCATCAGAAAGGAGTCAAAATGCTTTGAGAAATAGAAATATATACAGTGAGGCATACATTAAGATAGTATGAGTTGCAAGAGCCAAAAGTGCCATATTTAGAAGTATCAAATGCTGCTGTTGTAAATACTGCAGTGACAAGGAGACAGAATCATTATAGTCTAATCAAAAGGGAGTTTGTTTCCAGTAACAAAACAGTCAGTAAAGAAAATAAAATTGGGAAAAATTCTAAGACTTCCTGACTTTTCTGTGAACGTCCTTGGCCAAAATCTGCTTTGTCAAAGCTTGATATCCTGGCTAAGTGATTTAACAGCCCTATGCAATCTAATAATAATCTTGTTTAAAGTATTCTTAAAAAATGCATTGGTTTCATATTCCTCCATGGATGTTTAGAGAAAGAATCAAGCATGCCTATGACAGGCGTTGGTGAAATTCAGGACAAAAAGCACAGGTAAAGTTTGGTTCCAGTTCTGAAAACCATGCTGCTATCAGAGGACACGTGGACTCTTTAAGGATCCAGAAGGCCTTTCTTGCTAAGTCAGTTTATATCAGCATAGTCAGGCTGGGGAACCTGGGTAACAGATCAGTTTATGAGCAGGGGTAGATGGGAGCCAGTGCTCTGTAAAGGAAGGATGGTGTTCTCTTGAGAAGAGTTGAAGAATAACTACCAGCTTTGAAACAGGTGATTTTCATTTTCTGCTATTAAGTAGGAATAGTTCTCAGTTCTTTTTGTGAGTGGAACATAAAACACATTTTAGAGATTCAGTGTTAAATTGCTTCCTCCTCCACCAGTTTCACTGGTTTGTCTAACGGGGTACATGAACAGTATGATACTCACTGCAAATCAATTTCATGTATCTCCTCACATGTTCAGTTTAGAAAAAAACCTACCAGAATAACTTTTGATACTAGTTACATGATTTAAATATCTGTTACAGGCGGTTTTGCTTACAGGAGAACAAGGGACTGCAAAGACAGTCATGATTAAGGCATACGTGAAGAAATATGATCCAGAAAAGCATTTGTCAAAAAGTTTAAACTTTTCATCTGCCACAGAACCATTTATGTTTCAGGTAAAATACAGATTTCAAGCAATTCTTGCTTATCATTTCCATGCTAAGTATTTAAAGTGTACTGAATTAGATGCTAAAGAAGTGATTTAGAAAATCTAAAAGATCTTTTTCCTCTGAGTCACTTAAGCACTTCAGAACATTCCATAAAAAATAATTTTTGAGATCAGAATTAAATATAGTCACCCGCAGAGAGATACATGTATTCATCTATGATTGCTGTGTGCTTTTTCATTATGGAATTCTAAGAATCCATTTTTTGCTGAAGACATTTCCTTTTTGTTTTAGATTAATGAAAATTTTTGGTGATACATCTTCAGGTTTTTCCTGATTCTTTAGTTTATAAGCATAATTTAAAAAATAATAAAAATAAAAATCATATTTCAGCAATTTATTTCAACTTATTTCAACTTATTCTCTTGTTTTTGCTCAGCTCAGGACTGACTACAGCATCAAAAATACAACCTTTGAGGTCATCTAGCCTCATAACTTTGTAGAGATTTCCCTTTCCCAATATAACTGCTAAAAAATCCATATGTATATAGAAAGAAATACTACAGATAGTTTTTTCAAGTGTTTGAAAGGATAATGTGTACCACTGTGCTAAGATTCAATATTACAAATCTGCTAGGATGCGATCCTGTAAGTTGAATTGGTTTTATTACCTCCTCAAAGCAATGAATTCATAGTGATAATCTGCTGGGAGGATAATCATTTTAGAATATTTCTTCATTGAAGTCTGCTTATGGAGACAATCTTACAAACTACGTCCCAATATCAAGCATTTTTTTTACAAATCTAATGTAAATGTTACTAAAAAAATGGTGAAAAGTAATAGATTAAACTTATTATTATTTTTTTTTAATACCAAACTCACAGAATGTCTTTTGAGCTTTTCTGTTATGCATAAGATCTCTGGCCCTGTTTTATATTAAACTGTGAAACAGAATAAGGCAGGCATCCTTTCATGCATGCAAGATTAATTGAACAGTCAGCATCTCTCTCTTGGTGTCCTCTACTTAGTGTATTATGGGTCCCTAGAACATTACTGTCTTGAAAATAAAACTCGGATTTTCTCATCTCTGGTACAGAGAGTCTGTGAAGGGATCTTCTTGTGTCTTCTCTCTGATACAGTCCTGTAGTACCTCAGAAGATATGCTCTTTCTATTTGGCTAGCTGGCTGCATACATAGCGTATTGTGTTGATTTCCAAGGAAAGATGTAGCAACAAATAGTTGAAATAATTCTAAACACTTGAAAGAGCCACACTAAAAATAGTTTTTTAATTTTGAGTCATCATTCTGAGGATATTTGAAGGACTGGGTGATTTTGGATTTAGATGTGCTACGAAATTCTTAATTTCTTATGTAATCACTTTCTCCTAGCAGTTTCTCTTTTTCACGTTAATCACATATCTCCAAAATGACACATTATCAATGTTCTATATGTGTTTATCTTAGAACACTCAGATAATTATTTTCTTTCAGGAAAAAATGAGACAAAAACATTGGAGAAATCTTGTATCTGCTTTCCATTTCAAAAATTCTATTAATACCTCTATCTTTATGACAGCACATGCCACATTACTCATATAGGATGACATTTTTGCTTGTAAAGCTGAAAAATTATGTCTAATAGAGCATTTACTACCATCTTGTAAGGTATTTTTGCTGCCATTGTTTATGTTCCAAGTACCTTTAGAAAGACTGTAGAGCTGTAGAACTTTGAAGATATATTTCAATTACATATCAATGTCTTATTAGTCTATTATATCCCGCTTCTTATTTAGTTCAGAACTCATTCTTAAAAGATTATTGCCACCAAAATGTTAAAATATTGCATAACTTAGCTTACAAGACATCTGGGAAATTATTGTAAAATGAATCTAAGTTGCCTCTGTATGGTTCACAGTTGTACTGCAAATATGGAACATTTGAGCTTACCTAGGGGAAATCCAAAGCAATCAAAATTTTCAGACAGTGCATGACAAACTCTCTGAAATCAGATTCCATTTATTTCCAGAGCTACTCTTTGGAAGGGAGATTCTTAACTGCCTTTCTAAATAAGTCCAATATTTATAAAAATTACGCTGTAGATAACAAAAAGACTGTTTCTGTTGGTATTTTAGCTTACTCATAATTAGCAACATTTTGGTTAATCCTTCATTTCTCAAATTGTGTGTTCTATCTTCCCACTACCTCTTACTGATTTGTGAAGTAAGAGTGGAAAAAAAAGATATGCAACAGAATTCACAAATTTTGATCTGTGCATTTCTTTACTCTTAGTAGTTTCTCTTACGTTACTCTTTACATGTTTAAAGACTGAAATACCATTCACAAGAAGAAGTAATGTTTTGTGCAAAGATAACGCGTCATACTAAAATTAATGTCATTTTATTTTGGTGACTTCATGATAATAATGGGCTTCAATGCTGATAATGAAATAATAATTTCCAAGTTTGAAAAATTCTCTAGTTTTAAAAACTTCTCTAGTAACTAGAGGTGGGTTGCAGGACATAGTCCTAAAGCCAGGGAACTGCATAGGAATGAATGTGATCAACAGGAGAATAAGGTTCCTTAATGATCAACCAGAGATGAAACTACTACCAAAAAAGAAGAAATCATTGGATAAGTGCTGTAGTAAAAAGCAATAAGACAGACATTTTTTAACACTACATTTTAAATATTGTTGCTTTAGATGCAAAACAAGAACTTTCTTTAATTTTTAGAGGACAATAGAGAGTTATGTGGACAAACGCGTTGGAAGTACTTATGGACCTCCTGGAGGCAGAAAGATGACTGTCTTTATTGATGATATCAATATGCCATTTATCAATGAATGGGGAGATCAGGTAAAATGTTTCTTAACAAATATAAGTTATTGTCAGATTGTTGTGTCTTTTCTTTATACACATGGGAATCAGTGGACTTGCTCAATATTGTAATTAACTGTTAACTATTGGAAATGCTTTCTAACTATGGTACATTGATGAAGAAAAAAAGACAGAAAATTAGATTTAGTGACAAGACATGCAGAACAATGGTGTCATATCTTACATTATCTCCACTTTCTCATATTTTTTAAGACTAAATAAAAAGCTTCATTATACTAAAGTACTGTATTATTAAGTTCAAGATGGGCATTAATTTGAGAGCACCAGTAAACAAACGTTCTGCAAATGAGAGTGTGCTACCTTGGAGAAAGTAATGAAGACTGTGTCCAAATTGAAGGGTAACACATTGACTTGCAAACTTTATTAAAGATTTTTTGGCTTTGATGAGCCCATGTACAGCTTGAGTGTGTAACATTCATATGCCTCTACAGACACAAATCAGGCAAAAGTGTCTCACAGTTCCTTCCTGTAGTAGGTCTGAAGTATTTCCAGCATAGGATGCTGTTTATTTCTGGAATGTCTATTCTGGCATAAAGATCAAGTATGCTTACTATTATTTTTCTCTTTTTTTTTTTTTTATTTGCTCAGGGTCAATAACAAATTAGAAATCTAGGCATTTTTGAATGGTCAGGCTCTCTGGCTTCTGTGAGGCTCACAGTTTGAGTTGAGGGTGCTTATAACATTGAGCTGGTTTGTTAACAGAGTGAGTAGGAAGTCTGGTCATTGTGGGCTTGGGCACATACTGATGTGGCAGTATGTCCATGTAGATTGAATAGCTCCTCCTCTTTACTTTAGAAAGTGGTTTTTGTCAAAATGGAATCCAAGCATGTTTTCAGTGTCTCTGAAGTGGAGCTATCAAAAACACCTGGAGCTGAATATCAAGCAGCAAAATGGAGAACAAAACAATTTTACTTCCACTTCATTGCCTTAACTTTATTTAGTCAAAAGGAATACAAACATATTTGGTTGATATTATATGGTAGTACAGCTCTGAAAGAGTTTTCCTGCTATTTAAAATCATGTATAGCAAGATCTCCCATGGGACTAAAGAAGATAGTTTAATCTGAATTTAGATTCAAGTGAAAACCTCTTTCTAGGTATTGGTGGTAAAATTACAAGAAGAAATAAAATTATTAGGGTATATTTTCTTTTTTTTCTTGTTTGAATTTCTAATTTGTACAAGTTACATAAACTTACAGGTTACAAATGAAATTGTTCGTCAGATGATGGAAATGAAAGGAATGTACAGCTTGGATAAACCTGGAGACTTCACTACAATTGTAGATGTACAATTAATAGCAGCAATGATACATCCTGGAGGAGGCCGTAATGATATTCCCCAGCGATTAAAAAGACAGTTTTGTGTATTTAATTGTACATTGCCATCCAATGCATCCATAGACAAAATTTTCGGTACTTCTTTCTCTTGTTTTAGTATAACCGGTTTTGATAATCTGATAATTGAAAAAAAATGTATACAAGTGTATTCTCTTTCTCACTTTCATAATGCAAATTAGAGTACTTTCAGTGAGACAACTGAAGCTGTATTTCAGGAAAAATAGTGCCATGAAAGAGAAATTAGCCCCTTTAAATTCTTGTCTTTCTAATTTTGGACATACGAAATAATATGAAAGTAATGGGATTTACTGGAAGAGTATGAGCACTCCTGTTACTATGTAGGTTACCATTCCACCTCTGCACTGTCAGAAATGCCCTCTGTTGCTGAAGTTCTCAATTGTCTTTGTCAATTAACTTTGTGAATCCGGTATATTATTAAAAGCCAGCAGTTCCTGCCAGTTGTTTCTACTCTGGTTTGGAAAAGCCATGGACAAGAGAGACAAAATTATTTCATTGCAATTTAAGAGCTAATTAATGTTTTAAATAAGTGGTTATATCTTTCTCACAACCTACTTTATTATATCCTACAGCTTGAGATTAAATGTATATTGCATTTTATCTTTTCAGGTATTATTGGCTGTGGATACTTTCATTCATGTAGAAAATTCAGTCCTGAAGTATGTGATATGGTGAAAAAATTGGTCCCAACAGGCAGAATATTGTGGCAATGGACAAAGGTATAAATTACAGGGAAAGCTTTATCACAACCAGTCTGAACAAAGTACCTATTAGTGTAATTTAGACACACATTCCTTAAGAACATGTCTATAACAAGAAAAAGCAGGAGAAAGATGGGCTAAAATAGTTTTGGAGGCACAATCTGGAAAATGTCAGATTTCAGTATGCAAGATAGGTGAATGGAAATATCAGTCCATTCATTCCTATAGTTTTATTCATGTTACCCAAAGCTTTAATCACTGTAGCTAAGGAACAGGGAGTGAAATTTTTTATAAATTATAGTTTTAAATTTTTAAATCCCAGAGAAACATCTGAAATAATTACAAGTTGTAAGAGTTGGGTATTTACACTGAGTACTTGATGACTTTTTAGAATTTTCCCATGGTATTATGTGTGACAATTAGTAGTCTTGTTATTTTTATATTTCATATTTATATTATTATTGACTCCTTCTAAATGTTACTGGCTTTGAATATTAACAAAAAAAATTTTTCTTTAGACAAAGATGCTGCCTACACCATCTAAATTCCACTACATTTTCAACCTTCGAGACCTTTCCAGAATTTGGCAAGGAATGTTAACTATAAAGGCAGAAGAATGCAACAACAGCACTGTCCTTCTAACGCTTTTTAAGCATGAATGTACCAGAGTAATTGCTGACAGGTATAACAACTGTAGCATTTTATATTTAGTAGGTTTAGCCGTTTTCTTCATTTATGCTCATACACCTGTAAAAATTCTTAATATGATAAAACTTGTTATGCCAATATGAAAAATTTTGTCTTGTTTTACTTGCAGTCTGCATTGGGGTATTATCCTAACAATGTCATGCTATGTACTGATAGGTTAGACCACTAATTGGATGGAGAACTCAGAAATATACACATATTCTATGTCGTGACCTACTTTTTTTCCACTTATCTTTGGCTACACTTAGCCAGTTCCTCTGTAAAAAAGAGGATCCTGTGGTGTCCTAAAGTTATACACAGACAATAATTTAAAATTGCTTTTAAATTGGTCACATTAAAAATCATCACATGCTTATGATTAAAAAATGGCCTGTCTCCTCTAATCTCCTTTAAAATACTCATAAAACAGATACAGTTATGAGCTGTATCTGTTAAAGATACGGTAGTACTTTTGTGTTTACATTATTTCAGTTCCTTCTGAAATGCTAGGTGGAGCTGCCAGTAAAAACTTGACATGTACCCACCTCTTCTGTGGATTTTCATGAGTATAATTATCTGTTATTCTGATGTCCTGAGGAAGAGCCTTCATAATTTTTATAAAATTAATGCTTTATAATTAAAGCATTGAAGTGAAATGTTGACTCTTAAAAATATGTATGTGCATTTTGTGACACTGCGTTTACTTTATAATGCTATCACAAAGTGAAAGGAATGGAAGATGTTTTGCCATGGACAGAAACAGGCTTACTATATTGCATTTGCTTTTAATTAGACATAAAGGCCTTGAATTGGCAAGTGCTTAGGAGTGACCTGCCATGACCGGTTTTTCAGTATTCAGCATAGTTGCAGAAGTCTAAAGTGGAATTTATCTACTTTAAGATGCTGACTGCATACATGCAGGCTGGTGCAGATGATTTGTCATGGTACCAGGCAAGATGTATACATAATGATTGCATGGTATTCAAGCACAGTCAGGCTTAATTGCTATTATTTTAGTAACTTGTCAAAATAAAGCAGAGAGCAAAGGTATAAAAGAACTGTAAGGAGTTCCATCTCTGTTTTCAAAAGATGAGAACCTACTCAATGTAAACCTACTACAAAGTCTAATGTTGCTGATATTTCCAAATGCCTGAACTACCGTATATAATATAAATATACAAATTTCCTAAAATTGATGTATATGTATTTATATGTGCAATAGAATGCTGTTGATATACAAAGGGGGAAAATGTTTAATTTTAATTTAAAATTAGGATCATACCCACTCTTGCAAAAGTGTCATACAGCATTGAGTGTATTATTTTCTGCTTTAAAGTTAGGAGCAATATCACTGACATTTACTGAAATGTTCTTTTTTTTATTAATTGTTTTGGGAAATTTAAAAATACAAGGCATCTTTACAAATACATATCTTCTATGTGTATTAGATAGAAGGGTGAGCAAGTGTAGTCCTGCAGTCTCTTCCATGCTGCTTTAGATTCCATAGTGATTAGTATTATAATGTCATCACTAAGCACCTTTAATAATGAAGTATATAATGTATATCTAGGCAGCTTCTGTACCACGTTTTTTTAGTATTCTTTGTCTTATTTGAAAACACAGAGTATTGTGTACAGCTTTTTCATGTTTGTCCTATTTTTTTCTCAGTTGTATCATGGAAAAGGAAAAGAAGTAAAGATTAATTTTACTTTTTTTTTCCTGTAGTTCGGCATTCACAGTTGGCATTCCCTTTTTCTGGGGTCGAGGTGGTTCTAACTTTTTACGTTTACCAGTTACTGCTGAGAGTTGCTCTTGATTGCTTCTCATAATCACAGTAGTCAAAGATTTTGATCTGCATTGAAACCAGCTTGAGCCTATCAATGGAAGCAGTTACAGTTGTTTCAACGATGAAATGTAGTCAATAGTATTTATGTTTGCAGACTGTTTTATTTTAATCTGCATTACTCCTCCTCCCTGCCCCCTGCCCAGCTAGCGTGTATCCCCCTCTGTCTGTTATGGACTGTGGTGTAAGAGGAACTGAGAATCAAGTCAGGTTGTAGAGACACATGCTATCTTCTTTTCACTGTTCCTTGTCTCATTGGAGTTTCATAGGCAGTGCTATAATAACATAAATTATGCAGTTCTGCTGCAGGTTGAAAGATAAGGGTCAGTTAGCCATGGTTATTTGGGAAATCATTCAACCTTTTTCATCCAAGAAATTAAATGATCTGTTATTGCCTAGTTCTAGATGAAAGTTGGAGAGTCAAGTTGTTTCTGTGTTTTATGTGATTGACTATTATGCTCTAGAGTATGGGAGCATTTCATTTCTGTGAATATTGCTAATCCAGTTCCGTGACTGCCATCTAGTATATATTGCCTAATATGTAGTTTTATTTGAAACATTACAAGTTTTTAAAGTATTTAATAATCTGGTTTTCTTCCTATATAACTAGAAATCACTTTTTAAAAAACAATTGTACTAATCTATGAATTTTAGATTTATTACTCCTGAAGATACAGCCTGGTTTGATAAAACTCTTACTAAAGCAATTGAGGAACATGTGGATAAGGACTTAACAGAAGTTCTCCAAGCTGAACCATATTTTGTAGATTTTTTACGGGAGATGCCTGAACCAACTGGTGATGAACCAGAAGATTTTGTGTTTGAAGCACCAAAAATTTATGAGGAGGTATTTCACTATAATATCAGGCACTGAAGTTTTCCTTTAATTATTAAGTATGTTATATTGCTGAAGTCATATCAAATAGAAACTTTTGTTGAGTATCTACTATGGTTTTTTTGTGAAAATATATCTAGATCTTTATGGTTATTATACAATAAATTATTTTATTGATGTTAAAGTTAATAATGCCATGTAAATGTAGTTTATTCCTTTCTAGTCTCCTTACTCCTTTTTTACCCACCATTAGCAGAAAATTTCTGCTTAAACACAACTGCAATCACTACAGTGAATTAACTAAATAATCTCATTAAGTGTGGCCAGCACATAAACTTAAGTTTGTGTAAAAATGTTGAAGTGCAAAAAAAAAAAAAAAAAGCGCAGTTTTAAATTCTGAAGGACCATGTTAGTTGTTATTGATTTATATCTTTTTTTTTTTCCAGATTCCAAGCTTTGAATTTCTTTGTGAAAAATTGCAAATGTATCAGAGACAATACAATGAATATATTAGAGGATCATTTCTTGATTTGGTGTTTTTTAAGGATGCAATGACACATCTTATTAAGGTTTGGGGTTTGTTACTTTTTTTTTATTTTAACTGTTGTAACAGAGGTCATGATTTGAGCAAGCCATGCTAAGAGGGCACATTCTGAAAAGCTTCTCTTATCCCCAAACTTGCTTGCCATTTTTGCCTAGTCTTTTTCAAGAAGTAGAAAAGAGCCACAGTTATTTTACCTGTTTGCGTGTTTTGTAATAAATACCTTATTTTATATATTTAAGCTTCTGTGTATTCAGCGGTATGAAGATTTTCCTCGATAGGAAAGTTGAAGTCATGAAGAGGCATATTTATTTTTTGGATATAGAATGATTTTTAATCATTAATAATTCAGAGAAGACTTCAGAGGTATCTTTACCTCACAAGTGACCAAAACAACATGAAGCAGAATCTGAATGGATGCATGACATGAAAAGAATTATAAATTCGGCCTGCAGTAGAATCAGTGTGTAGGGTAGAGGAAAGTCTCAGTTTACAATGCGTTGAACCCCTATTCAGAAAGGAAGATGTAAGGAAAGAATTCATCAAAAGTCAGAATCCAGTTCATGATGGGGAAAAAAATAGCTGAGCATGAGATTTCTTTGAAGCACTGTGCCTCGGGCTTAAGAAGTTGTGTTAGTTATTTCAGGAATTACCTTAACTTGATGATCTGTTTACTGAAAGACATATAGAAGCCACAGTAAAACCAGAACAGGAGATGTTTGGTTCTCCTGTAGCTGACCTCAAGTGAAGTAAATGATTTTGGTTGCTTTGCATTTAAACAGAAGAAAATAATTTTATTTTTAAATACAGTTCATGTGATGCTAGGTGAATTTCAGACCTTGAAAGTCTCTGCTACTCCATTTTCATTGGCAAGTTGTAACCAGCATATCTGGGATATGCAGTTAGGTATTAGAAAGGATCCCTGCTGCCACTATGGTGACAATAAATTAGTCACCCTCCTAATTTCACATTCAGACTTTTATTTTAATGTAATTATCTTGATAGACTCAGAGGGAACTGCACATAAAACCAAAACTTCTTTGAATGAAAAAATGAACAGCATTCAAAGGCTTGATGTAGATGCCAATGTTTTGCATTTCATACATAATTTATATGAGGAACAAACTGTAGCATCTTAAAAGTAATGGTGCACTAACATATAATAAATCCAAGGAAGATGTGATGTATATACTGGAGATGTGTAAAAAAGCAACATAGTAAATTTGTAATCCAGCTTCTGTATCTGGGAGACTTGTTAAGAAAACTACCTCAAAGGAAACTTTGAAGGTAGATAAAATAGAATATAACACTAAGCGATAGTTTAAATGTATCTAAATTTTTCAGGTTCTTAAAATTAGGAATGTAGTATGTTTATTCTTGTAGATAAAGGTTTTTTATTGATACTTTTAAACACATTCAGGAAGATACCTTCAACATAAAATTGAGTTCAAAATCTCTCCCTTTATCTTTTTAAATCCTACGTGTAACTAATTATAACCATCCTATATTCTTAAGTGCAGCTTTTTCATTAACTACACAAAATTCCTAAAGAATGAATGAGTGTTGTTTTGAGAGGAAAAATTTTCTGCAAGAATCCTTTTAATAATCTTTACATTGTGCTCTGGTAAATCAAGTGTAGAGTATAACATATTTTTAATTTTGCTAATTAACATTTTAATTTCAATTTATTAATGGCCTTTCTTCCATTTCATCCTACATAGATTTCTCGGATAATTCGGACAGCATATGGAAATGCTTTACTTGTTGGAGTTGGTGGCTCTGGAAAACAAAGTCTTTCAAGGTTGGCCTCCTTTATTGCTGGCTATAAAATATTTCAGATCACTTTAACCAGGTAAGAAATGCCAGAAATATTTACATCCAATTTATGCTGCTACGTTACGCAGTCATAACCTTATGTTCTTAACAGCCTTTTTTTTTTTTTCTTCATTTTTCCACCATTTAAAAATGTGGAAAACAATAAATTATCTGGTTTGTATACAACAGTGGATTAAGTTTGAGCTGAAAAATCTGGACTATGTGTTAATTATTCCTGAATCAAAATATATGTGTTTACAAAGGATGTTTGCACTGTCATTTATAAAACACTATATTCTGAAATTAGCAGTATTCTGAGTTGCTTTGAATTAACAGGTAATGTTTCTTATTCCTCCTAGATCCTATAATGTAAGCAATCTTTCAGATGATTTAAAAGCATTGTATAGAACAGCTGGACTAGAAGGAAAAGGCATCACTTTTATTTTCACTGATAATGAAATAAAAGAGGAGTCATTTTTGGAATATGTTAATAATCTGCTGTCTTCAGGCGAGGTAAGAGTCTCGGCATGACAGGCAATGTAATTTAGAAGCGGGAAACCGCAGTTCCCACTAGTTTATTTATTTTGGCAATAAATTGTAGAATCAATAATGATTAACTCTAGAATATCATATAACTCAAGTTTTAAAATAAGGACTGTTCTTAGTATGGACTACCTTTATTTCAGTGTAAGCTAGGAAAAGATAAGGAGCCACAGTGGATATTTCCTTTATTAAATGAGTATTCTCTGGCCAGTCAAGATCTGTACTCTTCCTGAGGTAGACTTCCTTGTTTTTAATGGAGTTACATGAAGTCTGTATGAGGGGAAAAAAAATGGGGTTTTATTCTGTCTAAACTGCATATATGCAGAGAGAGAGACATACAGATATAAACAGATTAATATTTGTAAACTCTATAATAATTACATCAATGTGATTTATTTTCTTATCAATTTTAATTTTATAAAAAGATTTCAAATTTATTTGCTCGGGATGAATTGGATGAAATCACCCAAGGATTGGTACCTGTCATGAAAAAAGAGATGCCTCGGTGTCCTCCTACCTTTGATAATCTTTATGAATATTTTTTAACTCGGGCAAAGAAGAACTTGCATGTTGTCCTCTGCTTTTCTCCAGTAAGTTTTTTCTTCATATCTGTCTTCCTTACTTGCATTAGCAAACTATCCTATCAGGTGTGACAGAATTATTCAAGCTTTATATTTTTAAGGAGATTTGAAGACATACAAAAAGATTACTTCAATCTGGTTAGATTTGCCAAGATAATAAAAGTACAGTTGTGAAATAAGTTAAATAAGTAAATTAGTTAAAATAAGTTAATTGAAGTTTTAAAATATTAAAAACATTTCTATTTTTCACAAACTTCTTCCTTCAAATTTTACAAGATATTGGATGTTGGAAATTTAGCAACAAAAAACTGTGCAGGGTGTTCCAAGTAGAAAATTGGCAAGAAAAAAATAGACTATTTAGTTGTTTATATGAATTACTTATTGGGTTGATCAAAATGTTTATCATATCATAAATTAACAGTGTTATTTTCTTTAGGTTGGTGAGAAGTTCCGTGCACGTTCTTTGAAATTTCCTGGTCTGATATCTGGGTGCACCATGGATTGGTTCAGTCGATGGCCCAAGGAGGCTCTTGTAGCTGTAGCGAGTCATTTTCTTTCAGAATTTAATGTGGTCTGCTCTGCATCAGTTAAAACACAAGTGGTGGAAACCATGGGTCTCTTTCATGATATAGTTTCAGAAAGCTGTGAGAATTATTTCCAAAGGTAATATTTTATACAAATGAAATAATTAATCCCCGAAGTGTTGCTACTGATTTTGAACTCATTGTGTTCTATGAATCAATGAGTGTCTCTTAAGGCTAATACAAAAATAAATCTCTTACATCAATATATGCAAAGGCCATGAAAAGTGATTACTGTTACATTGCAAATTCATTTTCTTCATTCCCACTATTCAACAATCTTTAACATTGTTTATGTGGATTAAAAACAATCTAATTAAAATAAGTGTTTGCATTATGAAGAAATTTGATTTTGATTTTGACTGAATTAAAGACTTGATTTGTATAATCTTCTGTTTCATTGAAAGTAATTAAATGTAGTACATATCAAAAATATGTACTAAGTTGGTGTTGCCAATATACTATGTTTTAGGTATCGAAGAAGAACTTTTGTAACACCTAAATCCTATCTCTCTTTCATCAATGGCTACAAAGAAGTTTATGCTGAACAGTTAGGAATTATTAATGAACAAGCTGAACGTATGCAAATTGGTAAGTAAAATAGGGATAAACATGTGTTTCCGTGTATGGTCTCAAACGATCTGGGTTTTTAATATTTGATTACTGATTTAGTGATCACTTAAAATCAGTTCTGCTGGATTACAGTTCAAACTGGTGGCATATGAGGACCATTTCTAAGCACTTCAGCCATTACCAGTTCACAATGATTCTTTTACAAAAATGCCTCAAAGAAGCTTCCAGCTTAATCATTCATTTCAGTATTATATTAAATTTTCCAATTTAGCATTTGTAATAGGAAGTAGAACCTGAAAATGGCCAGAGAGAGCATCAGATGCTAGTGTAGAGAGAGGTAACTATAAACACAGCTATCAATTTATTTCTGGGCTTGTCTGTGGAAATTCTCACTGTACAATATGAACACTTCACAGTTGATTTATTTCAGATTTCTGCTGTAGAATAAGTAGCTGTTACTTGTGGTCATTTTATAACTAGGCATCTGAAATACAGAAAAGTATGATTGAAATGTTCTTTTAATTTTGGGTATCTGTTTGAAATAATCTAATTTTTGTCATTCGATTACTACTTAATGGGTTCAGAATACATTTTTCAGCTTTCTCCCATTCTTTCTTCTCATTCTAGGATTGTAGCAGGGAAAGCTAATGCAGCAAAGCTTATCACTTTCCCTTTCATAGCTTCTCTTTCAAAACTTTTCTTTACAGTGAAGTAACAATCGTTCTGGAAATTGCTGTCAGAGAAGTGGGAGGTGGGAGTAGAATGTTAGGGTGTATGTACATCTATCCCTCAGAGTATTTTAGGAAGTGACATATGTCTGGGAAAAGAAAACATTCTAAACCATCTCTCTTATCTCCTAGTCACTGGTTTTCAGGGAATATACCTTTGAACTTTATTGTTGAGAGTGGCAAAATAATGTGTTTTGGCAAGTAAGAATAAAGAGTCTGTAGAATAACAGTAGCCTGATCATGAGGCAGCTATGTCAGAAGAACAAGAAATGTGCTAAGAGAGAATGTTTGTCTGTGTGAAATGTGGTAACAGAAAAGTGGAGGAACTTCACAGAGAAACATTGCACATCAAATATATAACTGCAGGTGTGCTCTGACTTAAGCCCTTAGATAGAGAGGCAAGTTGTAGGATTTTAAGATTCAGCAATGGAGATGAGAGGCTAGAGAGGCTACGGCATACAATGTGGAGCTCAGGAATAGCCAAAAGTCTGTGCTCAAATCTACATGCAGGAGAGGAGAGAAAAAAGGAATGCATGGGAAATACAGAAGATATAATAATTATAGAGGGGGGAAAACTCATCTCTTTCTGGGCAACTGTTACTGTAATGCTGAACAACCTCTGTGGATGGTTACTTCAAAATGTAAGAGCTATGATGGGGTGCAGTTGGGCACAGATGCTTTTATGGGCTTTTCTGCACTCTGTCACCAGGGACAAGAGATGGTAAACTAAATGTGCAGGTGCCGGACATCACAACCTTTCTGTAACCTTTGGGTCTACTTTTGGTGACTCCATTTCTTCCCTCTTCTTTCTAGAAAGAAATGCTTATCAGAAGGCAGTTGTGGATCCTAATCACGGAGTCACATAATGGTAGGGGTTGGAAAGGACTTTCGGAGATCATTTAGTCCAACCCCTCTGCCAAAGCAGGTTCACCTAGATCAGGCTGGACAGGATCACATCCAGGCAGGTTTTGAATATCTCCAGAGAAGGAAACTCCAAAACCTCTCTGGGGAGCCTGTTCCAGTGCTCTGTCACCCTTAAGCAAAGAAGGTTTTCCTCATGTTGAGATGGAATTTCCCATGTTCCAGTTTGTGCTTATTGCCCCTTGTTCTATCACTGGCCACCACTGAAAAGAGCCTGGCCCCATCCTCTTGCCACTCACCCTTTAGATAGTTATAAGCATTGATGAGGTCCCCTCTCAATCTTACTTTCTCCAGGCTAAACAGACCCAGGTCTCTCAGCCTTTCCTCATAAGAGAGGTGGTTCATTCCCTTGATCATCTTTGTAGCCTTTAGCTGTACTCTCTCCAGTGTTTCCTTGTCTTTCTTGAACTGAGGAGCCCAGAACTGGACACAGTACTCCAGAGTGGCCTCACCAGGGCAGAGTAGAAGAGGAAGACAACCTCCCTCTACCTGCTGGCCACTCTCTTTTTAATGCACTCCAGAATACCAGTGGCACATTGCTGCTCATGGTCAACTTGTTGTCCATCAGGACTCCTAGGTCCCTTCTCTTTAGAGCTGCTTTCCAGCAGGTGAACTCCTAACCTATACTGGTGTATGGGGTTATTCCTCCCTAGGTGCAGAAACCTATTCTTGCCCTTGAACTTCATTAGGTTCTTTTTTGCCCAACTCGCTAGCCTATCTATGTCTTGCAGAATGGCAGCGCAACTTTCTGGTGTGTCAGCCACTTCTCCCAGTTTTGTGTCCTCAGCAAACTTTCTGAGGCTACACTTTGTCCCCTCATCCAGGTCATCGATCAATATGTTGAACAATACCAGACCCAGTACTGACCCTTGGGGAACACCACTAGCTACAGGCCTTCAACCGGACTCTACTTCCAACCTTCACATCCCCAACTCATCCTTTTTTGTCCACACAAGCTCCAGCAGCACACCTCTCTTGGTTGGTTCCTCTACCAAAAGTGTCAAAAACTTATCATCAATGCTCTGCAGAAACCTCCTGGACTGTGTGTGCCTGGCTGTGTTGCCTTTCCAGCAAATATCAGTGCAGTTGATGTCCCTCGTGAGAACCAGGGCTTGTGATCGTGAGGCTACTTTCAGCTGTCTGAGAAGGCTTCATTGTTATTATTTATCTATATCATTGCTTCCTGATGCAGTGATACAAATGCAGTATCAGTCTGATTTTTTTTCTGATTGTCCTGTGACTTTATGACACAACATAAACTTCATGTACCTCTCTCCTTTCTCTCCTTTCACTCCTTTCTCTTTTTTTTTTTTAAGTTGTCTAGATAATGAGCATAAGGTTATATTTTATTGCAGGTAATGTCCCAGCTATACACTTTTAGGTCCTGTTTACAGCTATAACCAACTAAAGCTAAGAAGTATGGGTTTCTCTTTTGAAGAATCAACTTTGTTTATAATCATTGTGCACCTTCTGAAATTATTTATATCCATGAAAAGTGAATAGTAAGCACAATCATGATAGTATGGCTGCTTACATCAGTTTCTCTCCTTTCCACAAATTTAAATTAGAACACAAGGTACAAGGCATTCGTGATCCTAGAGCTAGATTGTATTATCTAACTAGGAAAAAAGAAGTTTCCATTTTTCTGAATTTTATCTTTTACTTAATAGGTCTGTCTAAGCTGATGGAGGCCAGTGAATCTGTTGCTAAACTCTCTCAGGACCTGGCCGTTAAGGAGAAGGAACTGGCTTTGGCATCTGTTAAGGCAGATAAAGTAAGTACTTAAGTGTTAAATAGCAAAAGGCAACGGACAGCACCAGGATAGTCAGTGGCATAAAGTGCTATTGCAGAATTTTTTCATAATTTGTACAAGCCAAAAACTGTGCATCATGTTCTAAAATGAGATTTCAGTCCTCTCTCTGTAGCATGTTCATTCAGCATTTGCTTCTGAAATTGCTTCTGAGTACACTTTAACACTGAAACAGAGGTTGAGTGCCTTTCTTGTTCTCCTCCCACTTTTTACCCACTCCTATAAGCATCAGGTTTCATTTTTTGTTTCATGTTTTTTTTGTGTGCTTGATTTACATTTATTAAATTTGGGGTTATATGTGCACTGAACCAGACTTTAGAATTTCAAAATTCCTTAGAAAAAATTCAGCACAGTTCAGTTCATATTTTGTCTTTTGCATTAACAAGATGTCCATGGGTTCATGAAATTGGTGGTCTGGTAGAAATCTAGTTTCCAAAATGAATCTCTGAAAAGGTATGTTAGGGAATATATTATTCCCTAACAAGACAATTCCCAAAGACATTCTGTTTTCTGAAAGATGCCATAATGGTAATTTAATATGCACTGGAGTGAAAACTTTTGGCTAGTGATAGGTAAGGGACTGTCTGCATTCTTCAAGGCCTTTTGCCTCGCAAGAGAGAAAAATCATTACAGAAGGGGATGAAATGACACTTCTCATATTTCAGGAGTATGACAGATATGCTGGTAGAGTTCATTTTGTTTAATATTTAGATTTGATATACGTTTTGAAATAGCTCTCTGGCAATCATTCACATAATCAATTTAGTTATCAACTTTTTCAATGGGGCAGTATTCTGGGTCATCAGAAATAGAAGACGTATGGAGAAATAATAAAAGGAAAGACTTTTATTTAAACTAGATGTAATGTTGTTCATATTTTACATATTTCTTTCTTTCCCTTCTTACTGATAGAAACCAGAATTAAATTTCACACAAAAAAAAATATTGGGGGATTTGGGGACTTTATCTGTAATTTTTTTTTTCTCACAGGTGTTCAAGATCATTATTTATGTTCTTGTAAATGCATAGACTGCTAGCCTTGACCCTATAGCTGACAGTGGTCAAAAAACATTCTGACACCAACTATATGTCACTCATGCAGAAGAGAATTAAAAATATATGTGCTGAAGAATCAGACACAAATGGATAACTTAATTTTGTTAATTCACCTGGGGCTGTCTTTTGAATAGACTAAGTTAGTCCTTTTAGACTAAAGGAGTAAAAGAGAACTGACCATTGGTGCAGATGGTTTGCCATCTTCCATTAGTTGTATTAGCTATACTGTTGTTTTTTTTTTTTCTCTTTAGAATTATAGTGAAAAAACCCAAATACCTCTTGTATTGAAAACGTGTAGGTTCAAATAGGATAAAAATCCATCACAGGATAAAAAACTGGCTTTAAAAGCCACTGAAAGTTCTTCTATCCATTATAAAATTAATTAATCTTTTACTATCCAGCTCCTTCTGAGAGACTCATATGATATTTCTTTGTGGGGATTCTGTAAATTGTATTCATTTTTAATCTATAATTATGTATGCTATTACAGTTAGCTTTATATTTTTCTGTATAACAGCCTTTACATACCTGTTTTCTCTTGTGTCTGATAAATTAATCGCTTGTTCCGCCATTTTGATCTGTACATTTTATGTGTTTATTATCCATTTTAGGTACTAGCAGAAGTCACAGAAAGTGCCGAAGCTGCAGCTAAAGTAAAAAATGAAGTCCAAGGTGTGAAAGATAAAGCACAAACAATTGTAGATGAAATTGATTTAGAAAAAGTGAAAGCAGAGACTAAACTGGAGGCAGCTAAACCAGCATTAGAAGAAGCAGAAGCTGCACTGAATGTGAGTAAAATTCTTATCTTTTGATTAGTTTAGTACTATATGAGTCACTTGTGACAGAAAGGTTGGAGCCACCAACATGCAGTTGTCACTTGGTTTTGACTGCTGTCACCAGTTCTTCACAGCTGGTGGTCATGCCTCTGATGAATAATATGGAGCTCACATTTTGCTTTAGAGATTATTAAATAGTATTTATTCTGCTTCCACCCTAATACTTGATCATTAGGAAGGTATAAATCTTTCAAAAAGTTATAGATGCTTTTAGAATATCTGTTATTCTGAATTCAATAGAATACTTCTTATGCTAAAGGAATGGTTTTTTTTCTTCATACTCAAGAAGAATGAAAGGCTATCTCTTCCTTCACCAAAAAAAACCATTTAATTTGGAGAGAAAGAGGAAACAAAGGGGATTCAGAGTGACCAGAATCAGGGTTAAGAAATTTGGAGGCATTGCTGCACTATTTCATTATTCTGCTCTGAATAAATAAAAAATAAAGAACTCTGGAATCAGAAATCAGCTCTGTATTATATTTTTAAGGCCTTCTGTTCCAGTTACCAGAGTTTGTGACAAAAAATATTTAGTGGAAAAAGCCTGGAAAGGAGCATTGTTTGCTCTTACATTGACATTTAGATAGATTGAACTTCCAAAAATTAACTTATAAAATGTGTAGACTCATACATTATCCTGTGGCATCTATAATGTGTCTGTATCTACTCCTTCTAGACAGGTAGTGACATGTATGTATTTTGTAGACACAAATTAATGTGTTAGTTTTGAAGTTTGCAATCATTTATTATTTTTGTGTTAGTTACTGAACTAAGCAAAGTGTCTGTGATGCTACGAGAAAATGAAGTAGAAAAGCGGTGTCTCATATCTATAGTAACTTAAAAACCAACAAAAATAATCAAATCCATCTTGAAATAAATGATGACATTTAATCCTTAAAAGCCAAAATACTATTTTACCAATGAAACTGCTTTTAATTAAGTCCTGTGCAATCTTGCATTATACATTTCTTCAGTCACTTAGCGTGACAAGTTAAAATAATACTGCTATTCCATGTATTTAAATTTGATTTTTGAGTGATGTCTTTAGCACTGAGAAAATATTTATTAAAATTATTACAGTTTCATGAAACTATGAATTTTATTAGAGTAAACCCAGTTACTCTTTTTTTTTTTTGTATGTACTTAGTACAAAATTGCCTCAAAAATTATGACAAACATTAAAATCAAGATATTGAATGGGAAAATAGAATAATGGTACTGATGTAGCATTGTTACATTTTTCTTCAAATAGACTATCAAACCAGCGGATATCGCTACTGTTAGAAAACTTGCCAAACCTCCTCACCTAATTATGAGGATCATGGACTGTTGTCTGCTACTATTCCAAAAGCAAGTAGATCCAGTTACCATGGACCCAGAAAAGCCTTGCTGCAAGCCATCATGGGGAGAATCATTAAAAGTAAGTAGAGTTTGCAAACAGTGTTTCTTGAACATCAGAAATAGCAGTTTGCATATCAGAGAATTTATGATGCTATTTACTCAAAACAGGACACAATTTTGTAAAAAAGTAAACATATCGTTTTAAGATAGGGCTTAAATAGAGTTTATTTGATAGCAAGTAGTAGGTTAATTGCTTAGAGACTTTTGTGGCAGGAGCTTTAGATTTTCCCTGTCCTGTTCCTGGCATATGACCTGACAGCATATAAATAAATCATACCAGTCATGTTTAACTGTACATGAGGTAGGAGCATTCTGGAAAAGCCTTCTTTCTCTTTGGGAACTTCCAGGTTCACATTTTTACAGTCTTTTCTGATCCTCCCAGGCTCCTTGATTGTTTGAAGGGCTATTTGACTGACTAAGAGATGGGTTTTCCCATTCTGCATTTCAATATTCCTGGCCTAAATTCCTTGATCAGACAGCCATCTCTTCCTTCTGGACTTTGATCTTCTTTCATAATACTCTTTTATTTCCATGCCTTCTTCTGCCATTCTTTAAATTCTACCACTGTTAGTGAATTAATTTGTCAATATGATTGCCTCAATTTTTTTGTCATGCAAATGAAGAAAGATTTCTTATTTTGGATATGAGTCTCTTGCTTTTTATTTAAGCTTTTCCAGAATTTAAGTAATTATCAAAAGTTTTTATTTTCCACCAACATAGTGAAATGGGATAAGCAGTTATGCCATGAGTTACCTTTAACATTTTAAACATTTGGTAGAAAAAATTTAAAACCAATGATTTCCCTTTCTAGAAGAATTCAGATCACATTTCACAAATGCATAATAAGCAGGTTTTTTTATCATTCTTTAGATAAGTTAAAAATGAATCACTGATACTTTATCTTGGTTCTTTTTTTTTTTTTATTAAATGCTGCTGCTTAAATAATTTTTAAATCAGATCACAAGAATACGAAAGATAGAAAGTACATCAATAACTTGCAAGCCTAGTTACTGGAGTGTAACTGCTTAAAACTTTAAAGTAATTGTAGGCATGTGGGAGGAGTTACAACTGAATAGCACACTTAATATAATATTAACTGTATCAATTACCTCTTTTTACAGAAGAATTTTAGGAATGTTTTTTTAACATACTTGCCTATGAACAGCTTTTGAATGTAAAATGTGTATGCAGCTTATAAATATCCTGTGGGGTTTTTTTGCAGCTTATGAGTGGCCCATTCTTGCAGAGCCTACAGCAGTTTCCTAAGGATACAATCAATGACGAGACTGTAGAACTACTCCAGCCTTACTTTAACATGGAAGACTATACACTGGAGTATGGTAAAAAGGTGTGTGGTAATGTTGCAGGACTCCTCTCTTGGACACAAGCCATGGCAATATTTTATGGTGTTAACAGAGAAGTCTTACCACTTAAGGTAATACATCATCTCTTGCATTAAATTGTAATTTTTCATTTACTTTAGTAGCAGTAGGATTTAAAAAAATATATTTAGATAACTTTATTCTGACAGAATTGCCTGTGGACTTTATTGGCTAAGGATGATAAGAGCAGAAAAAAAACCTCTTCTTGATTCTAGACGGAACACAGAGCAAAAAATTATCGTAGATTAAATTTTTGTGCTCTAGTTTACTGTGTTCAGCAAAAGCTACTTTCAGACTTATTATTTTTAGGTTTTATTATGTTAGAATTACTTTATAATTGTTTCAAAAAGTTGTACCAGGAGAGGATCATCATTCCTTCTCTTTATAAAGACTCCTGCAGACGTTTGTTTGCAGCTATTTTACTTTCTTTGCTTTCACACAATAAATTGCAGTGGAAGACTGATATCTTGCCCTTTCTGAAGAGATTCAGAGCTCACATCAGTAAAGGAGATATGTTACAGTAGTGGGAACCAGAGTAAAACATTTTTAAGAGTAATTTCTACTTCAGTGTTGCTGTTGGTTTTGATGTTTGTGAACATCTGAATGAAAAATTCCATCTGGAAACTCAAATGTAGTGATTGTACTTTTTGAATTCTAAAAAAAAAGGGGGTTAATCCCTACATGTAGCACACTTTACACAAAAAAAAAAAAAAAAACCCAAAGAAAAAAGTAAAAGGGGAAAGCACATGAATGGTGATTCCAAATATTTTCTACATTTTTTTGTCACTGGTAGAAGTGTTATTTACAAAAGCAACACCAATGTATGTGGATGATTCAAAAAATGATTTAATGAATTTCCTGTGTTCAGCATAAATATCAGTTTAGGAGCAATGGGAAGACTCACTTTAAGGTTTAGGTTTTAGGACAGTGGTTTTCTAATAGATAAAAGCTATATTAGCTGATAAAAGACCATATTGCTGCTGTTGTGATTGGTGATCGCTACAGAATGTACAAATAAAAGAGAAATAATAAAGCACATAATGAAGCAAGAAGATTGAGTGATTGTTCCTCTTAGCTAATCAATATGTACAGATCATAAGCCTTACTTCCTTAACCAGTTTCTTTAAATGTAAATTTTTTTAAAAGAAGAAAAATTGACAGTATATAATAGGAACCTTGAGTAGTACTACATTGTTATTCAACAAAAAAATTGTATCTGCCGTATACGTGACATAGTTTTCAGATTAAATATTTTAATATTTATATAAATATTAAATAAAAGTTATTTTGATGTATTATTGTCTCAGGAATATGAACTAATCAGACTAAAAATCAAGGTATATTCAAATCTTGTATGATTATTGTTTTAATATTTCTTCTCTTTGTAGGCTAACTTGGCAAAACAGGAAGGCTACCTGAAAATAGCTAATGCAGAATTAGCAAAGGCTCAGGAGGCATTAGATGAAAAGCAAGCTGAACTGGATAAAGTGCAGGCAAAGTTTGATGCAGCAATGAAGGAGAAAATGGTGAGAGTATTTTAGTATTATGAAAAATGCTTGCATACAATACTGTTACGTAATAAGGAACTGATATATGCAGTGAATGACATGGGTGAGGTTCAGGTATAAAAATAAAAGATTTAACCTATGTTCTCTCATATTTCCTTCTTTGTGTGAATAGGAACATATTAAACAATAGATGCACTTACAGTGCACAAAAATGAGTTTTAAATAAAATGGTCATAATAAATGTAAGAGGATGAAACAATATATAAAATAACTCTTTAGAGTTTTGCATTCTATTACTAAATTAAGTACAACATTTTTTCAATTATAGGACTTGCTGAATGATGCAGAAACATGCAGAAGAAAGATGCAAGCAGCCTCTGCACTAATAGATGGACTGAGTGGAGAGAAAGTTAGGTGGACTCAGCAAAGTAAAGAATTTAAATCTCGGATTAACAGGTATCAAATTCATCAGAGGCAAAAAAAAAGATGTAAAACCTGAAGAGTTAGTAAGCAATTTAGTAGCTTAAATAGTTGAACTTCATTTTCTTCCTGGAAATCTTAATATAGTTACACAATTAAGTGAATTACCCTGAAATTTGAATTTTTAAAATCATAGATGTGTTGGGTTGGAAGGTCATGAAGGACCTTTAAAGGTCATCTAATCCACCCTCCTGCAGTAAGAAGGGACATCTTTAACTAGATCAGATTGCTCAGAGCCTCATCAAGTCTGACCTTGAATATCTCCAGGGATGGGGCCTCCACCACCTCTCTGAGCAACCTGTTTGAGTGTGTCACCACCCTCATTGTAAAGAACTTCTTCCTAATGTCTAATCTAAATCTACCCTGCAGGTTCCTCTGCAACCTGCTCTAGGTGAATCTGCTTTGGCAGGGCGGTTGGACTAGATGAGGTCCAGAGGACTCAAGGGACTCCAGAGGTCCCTTCCGACCCCCATATCATTCTTTGATTCACTTACAGTGGGAGGGATTTTTTCCCCCAGGTCTTGTGGTCCTTCAACTTGGGAGGTGTGAGGAGAGAGGTTGGCTGTAAAGACCAAGGCAAAAAACTTGTTGAGAACCTAAGCCACCTCCTCATCTGTTGTTGCCATTCTTGCTCATTGGGAGTTACGCTGGTTCATGTTAGCAACATGAAAATGGTTGCTAAAGTTAAAGAGCCTGCACGTTTAGGCTCAGCTTCTGTGGAATGCTCATGTTTACATAAATTTCCTATGGGGAAATTGTGCATTTCTGGTGAGATCTGCTCATTCCAAGAGAATTAAGTTTGTATCTTTTGGTAAATATTGTATTGCGGACATATTTTTAAGAAATAAACTAATTTCTTGCTTCAGTTATGAAAGATAGAATAATTGTCATCAAGGTTTTATTACTTCGTAGGGCTGAAGATAATGTTTTCATACGATATTACTCTTAAGTATTGCCACAAAAATATTTTGGGAACACAAAAAAACTGTTGTTCTCAAAGAGCAACAGTTCTCTCTTTAAATTTTCCTCAGAACAGATGTTCTTATGTTTCAAAAGCTGGTTGTCTAAATTAATAGAAATTGAAACTGTACATCACCTTTTAATTGTGATTGTGTTCCTTTTCTAGACTTGTGGGAGATGTACTGCTCTGCACAGGTTTTCTTTCTTACTGTGGACCTTTTAATCAAACCTTCAGGAAGCTTTTGCTTAAAGATTTATGGGAAGCAGAGATGAGAGCCCATAAAATCCCCTTTTCTGAAAACTTGAACCTGATTTCTATGTTGGTAGATCCGCCAACAGTAAGTTCTTGGTGTTTGGTGGGTTTCATTTTCATTTCAATGAACATATTCTGTGACTGTTAGCCAGCATTATGCTTGCTTAGAACAGAACTATAATCCCGAATATTGCTGTGCCAGTGTAGTTCTGGGGTTTCCAAATGTTCTTGGCAATTTCCACAAAACATCCGAGTACTAAGCAACGTTTAGATAGATAAACAAGTTATATATTATAAACAAGTGACATATTACACAATTGCCAGTAAGACAGTACACTTTCAAGTATCTTATTTTGAGAACCCATCACCACAGCTACAGATCACATATCTACTAAAGCAGTGAGTTTGGTTGTTAGCTTTTGGTTCTGTCAATATTATCTGGGTCTGGTTTCAAAAATAAATTTTGTATCAAAGAGAACATTTAAAAAAGAATGCATAAAGTTTTTTTGTTCAATGTGAATGTATGAGAAACCAAACCCAGGACAATGCCAGAATCTTCAAGTTTCTTTCAGTAAATATTAAGCCCTGAAAGCTCTCCTGACTTGGTTTTCTCTTAATTGATTCCAGCGTTTAATGGCTATCAGTTTAGCTGTCTTTTGACTTTCTTACACTTCTAAAATATTTTTTTAGTCATCTACCTCTATAGTTAGAAACATACATAAAAATAAAATCCTGGAAATATTTTTCCATCTGTGTTAATCACTTTTCAGCAGGTTCAGATATACATCCCCTTTTGCTCGATGTCCCCATTATTTCTTAGAACAATTGTAGCTGAAGGATAATTCCTACTTTTTGTTATTCAGATTAGTGAGTGGAATCTTCAAGGACTGCCTGGTGATGATCTCTCAATTCAGAATGGTATCATTGTCACTAAGGCAACTAGATACCCTCTTTTGATAGACCCACAAACTCAAGGAAAATCATGGATTAAAAAGAAAGAAGAGGATAATGAATTACAGGTGAGCAGTGTTTTAAAGCAATAATGCACTGTATTACATTCTTCAAACATTGCTTTAGGGTGTGTCTGCATTTGAGTCAGTGTAAGTCATACACATATATCTGGGACAACTTCAACTTGTACAGAGACTGACAATGATGTAGATTAATCAGCAGGGAATTTGACAAGAGCTGTAAATCCCATTCCAGGACTTGGAAAAGATTATATAATGATTAAATATTGGTATGAAATCTAGCAAGAAGTATGAAAGAGAAAGAGGTAGCCTTGTGTTCAAATTGGTGAGTAAATTCTCTATACAGAGGGCAAAGTAGTAAGAAGTGTAGCAAAAGAGTGTAATAAGAAATTATTTAGTGAGACTAAATTGGGTGACTATTACTAAGGTGGCAGACAAAGGCAGGATAACTTACAGCTTTGAAAATGTAGGCAAAGTACTTGAACTGGTACAGTCCAGAATTTAGAACCCAAGATGAAATTCACACATGAAGTTACTGCTACAAAAGTAAATTGAGGACAACCAGTTGAAACCAAACCCAAGACAAGTCTGTCTATCATAATGTTACTGCTATTTTAATAGCTCTTTTATAGCTTAAGCTATAGGGTTAAATGTCTGCTCATTAAATATTATATAAAGACATGTCACCTGTAGTTTGCATCACAAGTTATTTTTTCACAAATGAAGTATCATGCAAAAAGGAATGTTTATTTTAAACCCCTTAACCTGAATGTTGCAAAATCTCATGTGTCCTCCTGAATCTCAGTAAATTTGGGGGGGTTTAGTCTCTCTAGATTTTAAGTCTTGGAGTAAAGCAAATGTGAAGTTCTTTCTTATCATTTTATCGTTAATAAAGCAACTGTCAGAACCATGGAAAAGCTGAGGTTGGAAGGGATCTCTGAAGATATCTCGTCCAGCCTCCTTGCTCAGAGCAGGATCTACTGAAGCAGGTTGCCCAGGACTGTGTCCAGTCACGTTTTGAATATTTCACCACCTCTTTGGGCAACCTGATTTAATGTCCAACCATCCTCACAATAGAATATGTTTTTTTTCTTATTCTTAAATGGAATTACCTATATTTCAATTTGTGCCCGTTACACCTTGTCCTGTTTCTGAGTGCCACTAAGATGATTCAGACTCCCAGTTCTTCATTCTCACCCACCAGATAGTTATATATGTAGGTAAATATCCTTTTGAGCCTTCTTGAGGCTAAATAATTCCAGCACTCTCAGCTTTCTTCATTTGTCAAGTGCTCCAGTTCCCTGATAATCTTAGTGGTCCTTTGCTGGATTCACTTCAGCATCTTGCTTATGCTGGGGAACCCAAAACTAGACAGAGGACTACAGATATGTGTCTCTAGTACTAAGCAGAGGGGAAGGATCACCTTCCTCAGCCTTCTGGTAATGTTTTGCCTAATGCAGTCCAGAACGCTGTTGGTCTTTGCTGCAAAGGCAGATTGCTGGCTCATGCTCAACTTGATGTCCACCAGGACCCCAAGGTCCTTTTCTGCAAAGGAAACTAGAATGGCCCTACTTCATCCCTGTAGGGAAAATCTTGAAAATAATATGAGAACTTTCTGAAAGTCAAAATCTAGGAAGCAATACAGAATTAATGTTTTGTTTATTTATTCCTGTTTTTTAATTATTTCAGATATGAATACCATTTCGTGATATTTCAAACATCTGAGTTCATAATACTGTAACTGTAGTTCACCTGTTAGACTGAATTCAGGTTCCCAGAAAGCATTTCTCAACACTTAAAAACTAAAATTAGAAAATCTAGTCCTTGGACATAGGGTAGAAAATTAAAAGTTAGATATCTCTGACTTCAAAAATATATGTAACATCTTCAATTTCCAATAAGCTGTACCAGTTTTACTTGGTACATTATTACTTTCATAGGGAAGTTTTGTGGATTCCATTACAGCCAATCTTTTAAATCACCTTTTTATGATATTTTTGATTGTATACACAGGAAGTATTTCTGATTAAATAGCTGCATGGGCAATGCTCATTAGTTCTTTAAAATGCAACTAACAAAATCAATGAAAAATTTTCATACTTAGATCTGTGTTTTTCATATAAGACTTTGAAGAAATGTTTTTGTTCTTATATCAATTTATAATTTACTTTTTGAGGTAACGACCTTGAATGACAAGTATTTCCGTACACACTTAGAAGATAGTCTTTCACTAGGACGATCACTTGTGATTGAAGATATAGGTGAAGAGCTGGATCCAGTCCTTGATAATATATTAGAAAAGAATTTCATGAAATCTGGAACTTCTTTTAAGGTTAGTAATCAAACAAAAGACCTGGAATAAGCAGTTAGTTTTATGGTAAATGATATTTTACCTTCTTATTACAAACCTCTGCTAAATCAGGTAAACTTTATATTCAGTAGGGTAGTATGAAGAATCAAACAACTAATAGAATATAGGAAACAGAGCCTCGGCTGAGTAGTAAGGTCACGAGTCTAAGATTTGAGTTAAAGTTACTACCAAAGATTCCAAACTGGAACCAGTTATGTTTATCCTATTGAATGCTTGCGTTGCTTTCTATTGATTTTCAAGCACTTTCATTTTATGCCCTTTAACAGAATTAATGGAATTGATAACAACTCACGCTTTATAGTGTGGAGCAGTGATTGTAGCAACTGCAGAATCTTTTATCTGGAATAGAACTGTTTTCTGATGGAACAAAACAAAAACCATAAAGTTTTATTAATAATATTAAGTATATTACCAACCTTGAAAAATCATGAGTCTTCCCAACCTTCATTAGATAAAGAAATCACTCTGAATTTTAAAAGCAACCTCCCTTCAAACATCCTGAAATAAAATGACCACATATGCTGTATATATTTCCATATACGTTTTTCTCAAATAATCTTAATTAACTGGCTGGGATAAGAGAGAGACGGTAGACCAGATTGTTGATTATAATGAAAATAAAATGATTGCTATTTTTGTGGAGTAGTTTTATTTCAAATGTCAAAGCAAAAAATACGCTTAAGGGAATGGTTTGGTCCTACTCCTTCTTAAGCCAGGTATTTAAAGTAGCCTTGGAGGGTCATAGAAAGCGATCAGATTTCCGTGTGCACATGTAGCTTTCAAGTTAGACTGCTGATTCGGAATATCTTAACTTAGTAAAAACTTCTGTCAAAAATTCTGAATAAATTTATAGTTCCTTTAGAAAAAAACATATTAAGATACACCCAGTCTTAATATACATAGAATTAATTTCCAATAATTTATGTTCCATTGTTGTATCAAATAATTTCTTTTTTTTCACTGAACACAAAGGAAAAATGATTTCTCCAAAGGTCAGCAGTTTCTACCATCTTCATTTGAGGTGTGATTAGAAGCACAAAACTTAAACCAAATTATTCTGGAGCCATTAATTAGAACCCACAGCAGAAATAATTGCTATATTTACCTGGAGGAGAATGCTACTTTTGTAATGTACGCTACCTTTGTTATTTTCATGACAAATTTGAATTGTGAAATAAATTTCCTCTCTTTGGCATTTCAAATAATGTAATTATTTTTTTTCTGCTCAATATTATTGAATCAAATAAAGTTCGTTTTCCTCTGCTTAATACTATTCTAACTTACTCCACAGGTGAAAGTTGGTGATAAGGAAGTAGATATTATGAGTTCATTTAGACTATACATCACTACAAAGCTATCTAATCCTGCTTTCACACCTGAAATTAATGCAAAAACATCAATTATTGATTTTACTGTTACAATGAAAGGACTCGAGAATCAGTTACTGAGAAGAGTAATTCTTACTGAAAAACAGGTAAACCAACAGTGCACACAAACCATAGTGATACTTAATTATTTATTTTTTTTTAAATTTAATTGTTTTTAGCATGTAGGGAAAAGCGTTCTCCTGGAGAAACTGGCTGCTCATGGCTTGGATGGGCATACTCATCACTGAGTGGAAAACTGGCTGGATGGCCAGACCCAAAGAAATGTAGCAAATGGAGTTAAATCCAGTTGTTAGCCATTCACAAATGGTGCTCACAAGTGCTCAATACTGTGGCCCATTCTGTTTAAAATCTTTATCAATGATCTGAGTGAGGGGATGGAGTGCACCCTCAGTAAGTTTGTAGACGACACTAAGTGGGGCGGAAGTGTTGATCTGCTTGAGGGTAGGGAGGCTCTACAGAGGGGTCTGGACAGGCTGGTCTGATGGGCCAAAGCCAATGGTATGAGGTTTGGCAAGGCCAAGTGCTGGGTCCTGCACTTGGGTCACAACAACACCATGCAACGCTACAGGTTTGGGGAAGAGCAGCTGGAGAGCTGCCTGGTGGAAAAGGACCTGCGGGTGTTGTTTGGCAGCTGGCTCAATATGAGCCAGCAGTGTGGCCAGGTGGCCAATAAAGCCAAGAGCACCCTGGCTTGTATCAGAAATAGTGTGGCCAGCATGGCTAGGGAAGAGATTGTTGCCCTGTACTCTGCACTGGGGAGGCCACACCTTGAATACTGCATTCAATTTTGGGCCGCTCGCTACAGGGACATTGAGGTGCTGGTGTCCAAGGAAAGGTAACAAAGCTGGTGAAGAGTTTAGAGCACAGGTCTTATGAGGAGTGGCTGAAGTAACTGGGGTTGGAGAAAAGGAGGTTTAGGGGAGGGGAGATCTTATTGCTTTCTACAACTACCTGAAAGGAGGTTGTAGTGAGGCGGGTGTCAGTCTTTTCTCCCAAGTAACAGGAAATAGGACAAGAGGAAATGGCCTCAAGTTGCGCCAGGGGAAGTTTAGATTGGATATTAGAAAAAATTGCTTCACTGAAAAGGTTGTCAAGCATTGGAACAGGCTGCCCAGGGAAGTGGTTGAGTCACCAACCCTAGACATAATGAAAAGATGTGTAGATGCGATTCTTAGGCATGTTGTTTTGTGAGGGACTTCGCAGTCCTAGGTTAATGGTTGGACTTGATGATCTTAAAGGTCTTTTCCAACCTCAATGATTCTATGATTCTATCAAAAAGAAATGCTCAAATGAACTTGAAAAATCAGCAACTGAATTTTGAGTATGACTCACAGTTGCAGTCCATAAAGTGTCATGACGTTTTCTTGTTTTTTAATAATAGGAACTAGAGGCAGAACGAATTAAACTTATGGAAGACGTAACTTTTAATAAGAGAAAGATGAAAGAACTGGAAGACAATCTTCTGTACAAGCTAAGTGCAACCAGAGGTTATGTATCAAAGCGTGAAAGAATCAGGATTAAGCAGACTAAGCTGATTCACATTAGAATCTTTCCATACAGAAATTGATTTATCCATCCAAGATAGAGTAAGAGGTCATCCATTGGTAGAAAATTGAAGTGTGATGATTTACTGGTGTATGAGGGATTTGGTACTATAGCGTGCCACCATATACAACCCTAAGACACTAAGCATTTTTAACACCTAAAAATTTTTTGTAAAACAAATCAATTTCTTGAGAGCTTTCTGCCCCTCAAATGAGGTAAGGTATCTGATCGTGGGCCAATTCTTAAGCCATTGAAAATGCAAAATAAAATGGGCTAGCTTAAATGGTGTTGAAAGTCTTTTGCAGTATATTAGGAGACTGCACATGATCAGTTACTGTCTCTTTGGTGGAAAAAGAAGGTGGTAACTTTCACCAAATCAATCAGTAAGTACTTCAGATGCAGTAATACTGTTGTGTGACCATTGCCTTTAGGACCCCAGGTCTGTTTGATTTTGAGTGTACCAATCAACAGGCTTTAAAATAATTGAAGTAGTGTGTATAAATATGCATGTTATGTGCATAAGAATGGTGTGTTCTCTATTACATGGTGCAAAGCTGTTGGTGTGTGTACATTCATACTGACATAGGTTGAATGCATTTGTTTAGCATGTTGAATATAAAAATAATTTTTAATGTTACATATCTTGTTTGGTCTCCATTTTAAAAGCTTTCTGCTGTTCAGTAAATCATTTCCATTTGTTATAAATAATTCCTGTAATTTGACCTTTCAATTTTTACCTATGTGAAGTGAAAAATTTTTTATAAAAATGTCCTAAACAACCAATATTTGACTTCTCAGGTTCACTAGTAGATGATGAATCCTTGATTGGTGTTCTGCAAACAACTAAACAAACAGCTGCTGAAGTAGCTGAAAAGTTGTCTGTGGCAGCAGAAACTGAAGTGAAGATTAACACTGCTCAGGAGGAATACCGACCTGCTGCTACCCGTGGAAGCATTCTTTATTTTCTTATTACGGAAATGAGCATGGTCAATAATATGTATCAAACTTCACTGGCTCAGTTCTTGAAGTTATTTGATCAATCCATGGCCAAGTAGGGAGACACAGTTTTTTCTGTTCTTCAGATGTTTGTTTTCAATGTATTTACTGATGCTTTATTTATTAAGATGCTTTCTTTGTGCTTTGTTTTGTAATTCAGATCTAAGAAGTCTCCTGTACCTCAGAAAAGAATCTCAAATATTATTGAGTATCTTACCTTTGAAACTTACTCATATTCTGTTAGAGGCTTGTATGAAAACCACAAATTCCTCTTTACCCTCCTCCTGACATTAAAAATTGATCTTGAGAGAGGACACGTGAAAAACAGAGAGTTCCATGCACTCATTAGAGGTAAGTTTAAAAAATTGTGTTATATGTAGAGCTAATTTCAACTTTTAAAACTTTTACACCATTGCAAAGTGCGATTTTTTTTTTTTTTTGGCTGCATGTTTTCTACTATGCAATTGTGTGGGAGCTGCCTCCGTCCTTATCCCTGCTGTGGTCCAGTGAAGTTAGGTGCAGTTCCCATTTATCTGGTCTTTGTTCTAGCCTGAGATCAAGATGATAGTTCTGCTTCTCTCCATCAATTGGTTTAATAATTGTATATTTTTGTATTATATTTGCATCCTTATTTTTATAAATGAGGTGACTTCTTGCTCCTCTGCTTCTCTACTTTGATTGAGCTGAATAAAGCTATCTTCTAAGTTTCCAGAACAATTCCACATACAGTCCAGGAGGTGCAACAAACAGTCTTTTATCAGTTTCAGCTTGAGTTTTCTCTGACTTTTGCCAACTAGCTAACACAGCTAACAGTGACTTTTAAAGAACAACGTGTTTCTGTGGGCCAGTTGGCCATGTCTGCCTCCTCTATACTCTGTGAATTTGTACCTCTGCTGCAAAATGTGGTCAGGATTGCTTATGTGTAGGTCCATATAAAACCTGTTCGAATTCTACAGTGCTCAAATGAACCTGAGGTCCCTTCCAGACTAAATTTTCCTATGATCTTATGAAAAGAATACTAAGTACACAAGAGTGCAATTAGTACTCCAGTGAAAATTACATGGGCCAGAAAACATAATTTAAGAAGAAATGTCAAATATATCTTGAACCTTGGAATGTCATATGCATGTCATCAAAATGTTTTTATGTACAGGTGGTGCAGCATTGGATCTGCAGGCTTGCCCACCCAAACCTTTCCGCTGGATTCTTGACATGATGTGGCTAAACCTAGTAGAATTGAGCAAACTTCCACAGTTTGCAGACATTTTGGATCAGGTGATACCTACAAATAATCTTTCTAATGTCAATAACTGGTTTACTAATTATAATTGTGGTTCCATTTAGAATGCACGAGAGATGTAGTTTATAACAAGGTCAGAGAGAATGCAGATTAAAGGCATAGAAATGAACAGTTAGGTAGCATGAATGAGGGTGTATTAATTTGCTCTACCTTTTTTTTTGTCTGCTTTATCGTATTTTGTGTTATAGTCATTGAGGTAGAAAGAGAAGAGAACAGGAACAAAGAACTAGTGAAAAAGGAAGCCAATGAAAGAGAGACAGAAATAAGGAGAAAGGATAAAATAGTAGAGGTATCAAAAAGGCTCAGAAAGTTAATCTATGAGTGTCAGGTTTTAAGTCACTATGTTTTGAGTCTGATAGACTTTTACAAGTAAATTGTTTGCTGGTTGTTTTTAAATACTCACTTCCATTCCAAGGTTAACATGTTATTCAGATACGACGAGCTAGATATAAATATACTATTTATTTTATTAAGACATACATGAACTTATATGCACATAAACCTGTGACATGCTTCTCAGTTACTTTCTTTTCTTTGGTAAATTTATCTTTTTTAGTGTGGTTATAACTGCCTCAGTTTTCCTAAGCACTCCTTGTTAATCAGGCTGATAGCCAGGACACTATGTTCTTGCTGTGAGAGTATTTGTCAGCCAAATCCATTTTCTCACAACATTTAGTGCCCTGAAGAGTAGCAGAGATTTTATATAAATGTTGTACCTGGATGTGGTCCTGGTTGCTTCCCCACTCTGTATCGAGGCAAAATCTGGATACATAGCAGCTCATTTTCTCCAGGTTTTGGTTTCTGGAGGAATCACAACAGGATATTGAGTTAGGAGAAAATTGGAAGAATTCTAGTTAGGCCTTCACTCTGGGTTGTTAGGGCACCAGAACCCAAAATGCATGCCACTGCACACTTGCTAACATTATTTAAATTTAGCCATAGGGTTATGAAGTATGTATTTTCCTTTTAGTTTGTAGATTGTAATGGTTCTCTTATTGGACTTTTCTAGAATTGGTGCAAACAAAATTTTAGACTCTGAAATACTTAGGTGACCATGTTACCTCCAAAGGCTTCTTTTTTAATTAATCTTTTAGCATGAACTTAAAATTGTCATATATTTTCTATTTGGCTCATCATATTGAATGCAACAGTATGATTATTCATCTAGATACAAACAGAGAATGATTGAAAGAAAAAACTTCACAGTTCTCAGGAGGTTGCCTGTGTTGTGTTTTTTCTTGCCAGTTACAAATTTTTTTCTTCTTTAGAAATTAAGTCCTTCAGCCCCAGATGCCTAACTTAATTTAATAAAGACATATTTCTCTTTAAACCTTTAAATGACCCCATTCATTTTCATCTTCCTACTAATTCCAGCTGTGTTTGAGTGGAAGATGGTAGAAAGAAATGTGATGAAAACTTAATGATTTTACTGAAGTCCCTTAGCTCAGTAACCTATGTCTGGATGTGGCTTAGCTTTGAGAAGGTACCTCCTCTGAATAGTCTCCTAGCATTTGCTCAGGTTGATGCCAGTTAATGTAGAACTGAGCTGTTTGCTTAAAAAGTATATTTTTTTTCTCGGATTAGAGTTGAGAAAGGGACATTTAGTCTTTATGATAATATCTCTGACTGAGTTTCATTATACGAAATATGTGATTGGAAGAGGTCCCTGTATGTTTGTTTCTCATTCCTCTCCTTGTCCATTCTTGGTGTGGGTTGTTCTGAAACTACTGACTGAAACCAAGTCAGTCAACTGGACAGAACTCCTTGGTTTATAACAAGCATACAGAACTGTATTTCAGAACAGATGGTATCAGTGTGTTCCTTGTTCACTTTCCAGTGATCTGAGAATATTGCGGTAGCTGACTCTTCTCAGTCACTGCATTAAAGACTCAGCTGCATAGCAATTTTCTCTATGTTCTGTCTACCAGTACCCCTTGTCCTATTAGGTCATAGGTTCTCAGAAGTGCCTAAATAATGAAGGTATCTGGGATCGGATTTATTCTTTCTCAAGTTGAAAGCTTGCTAGAGTCTGTTATTTTTAATTTGTAATTCTTTGGCTGGCTGGACTGTGCTGGGACCAATTTTTCTGTTGTCTTACTACTTTGTGATCCGAAGGAATAAATTCATTACAGTATGTTTTTCTTGTAGTATGGAATCCTTTTGCTAGTTATTGATTTTTCTTAAGGAGCTACATGTATTTGGGAGGGAAATCCATGCATAACTGATTAGCTTAAGAGCCTGTATCTTAATACTAAAATTTCTATTTTTAATGTTAACTCATATGGCGTATGCCTTAAATGCTAGACACTTAATGTTACTTGTAACATATCCTAATTTAATAAGACAGTCTCATTAAAATATACATTTACAAGGGGATTTTTCTACAGCTGAAATATATTTATGTGTGTTAATGTAATAAATTTAGATAGCCTGTAATGAAAAGGGATGGAAAAGTTGGTTTGATAAAGATGCTCCTGAGGAAGAAATTATACCTGATGGATATAATGATTCACTTGATACCTTTCGCAGACTTTTACTCATCAGGTGAGTGTCTTCAGTAAATTGGTAAATGCAGACGTGGTTGTATCACGTCTCAGTCTATCAGTATGCTATTATCATAATAGTGCAGTTTTTATTAATTTCTGGGTGACATGAAATATTATTTAATTCATTCACATGAAATATGACTTAATTGTCTCACTTTGGAACTATCCTCTGAAGAGTCTAAAAAAGTTATTTTTAGACAGTATTTTTAATAGCTTTGCTTTTATCTCATGACAAACGAGAACTGTGAACTACATTGCAACCTTCTCCAACAAGCCACTGAAAAAGAATAATTCAGACAGTTTTCAAATTTTTGTTTTAATTTCATTTAAAATAAACTATTTTAAATAACTTTAATAAGTAATTATATAAAAAAGATATTTGTGAAAATGCAAAACAGGTATTCAAAAGCCCCATGTGAACAATGTGCTATAAATGATTTTATTGCATCAGTTAAGATCTCTAAGGCAAGGCTTGGGATAGAATGGAGTTTCCCAAAGCAGCATTCAGCTGCCTTATGCATGAAATCATATCTTCCTACATTTACTGTATACTTTCCGAGTGCTGCAACAAATAAATCAACAACACTACAAAAAACAACCCAGCAACATTAATTACTAGACCATGATTTGTCTTTGGAGTGAATTCAACCTGTGCAGTAAAAAAGGCCAGAATGTGGTGGAAGAAGTACTACATTGTTCTATGCTATACACCCTGAAGGGGCAGGGGGAGCATCTAAGTCCTAAGCCTTTAAATAATAAACCTACAAATCAAAGCTTTGCAAGGTCATATCTTTTATCCAAAAGTAGTGTGCTTGGGTTTGGTTTTTTTCCCTATGGGAAAAATCAAGACTCATCCCGAGTACAAATGCAATCCAAGGCAAGAGTTGACTCTGTACCCTAAAAGACTAACAGACTCAATGAAACATCTGTAGAATTTTACTAAAGGACAAAAACAATCTTACATTTCCCTGTTTGGGTCCTCAGATACAAAAGCTCTGTTTGAAATGGAGAATGTCGCAACCGGATAAAGGTATCCAGAACAGAAAATTCCAAAGCAAATAGTTTGCTTAAGCCAAAATTGTAAACAACTGAAATGTCAGAGAATTGAGCAGTCATAAGTAGAGGGAAGACTGCTAGTACTATTATTATATCTGTAAAGGCAAGCCTACAAACTTATATATAAATATGTGTGTGTATATATATATATATGCATATTATGAAGCAAAAAATCTATATTTTATAAAAATAGGATTTCTAATTTAAATCTAGTCTTTGCAACAGGAAAAGGCATTGAATTTGTATCTTGGTATATTTTTTTTATTTCTAGGTCTTGGTGTCCAGACCGAACGCTTTCCCAAGCCAGGAAATACATTGCAGATTCCTTGGATGAGAAATACACAGAACCAGTCATTTTGAATTTAGAAAAAACTTGGGAGGAAAGTGACACACGAACACCCCTCATCTGTTTCTTGTCTATGGGATCTGACCCAACTATTCAGATTGATTCCTTGGCTAGGAAGCTTAAATTAGGTATGAAGTAATTATTCATTGTCATGTTTTAAGATACAGAAGGGTAATGTAAGTAATTTCAGGGATTTTTTTTTTCTGAGAAGTATTTCTTAAATTCTGTTGCACTATTGATTATTCCTGAACCATCATCTTAGAGATAAAATGATATTTTAAATCAAAGACAGTGTGCTGAAGATCATTCTGTATGCAGTTGGAGAGTAATGCTTTCAGGTGTTTTTTTTTAATAAATTGTTATCATCTTTCTGAGAGATTTTTTTTTTAAATCTTAACTATAAACAGCTATTAATTTATTGATTTTATATATATGTATATATTCTGGTCTGGTGACAATACTATTTTCTTGTTTTACCTCTTAACTGCAGGTAACACAAAAATCAGAAATCTGCTTACAAGATTACTTTTCTGTAAAAAATACCCACAAGATCTGTTTGCATATTCTGAACTTTATGGCTACATTATATGGAAATTTTGAAAAATTGTACATACAAACTGAGTTGGAAGTAAATACATGTATTCATTATATTAGTCACACTAAAATGTCCACAAGTACAATTTTACAGTTATGCATTGTGCTCATTTCTGTGGCTTCATTGCCTACACTTAAGAAAAATCTGGGTTCGTATTTCAAATACTTTAGCTTACTTCATTAAAATTTGGCACAAATGCCCATTGACAATAATAGCATTATCACAGTCTTTCACTTCTACAAACAATGTCATGAATGTATATTTTAATGTTGTTTTACAAAGTTTCCATGTTTAGAAAATGTATACATAGTAGTAGAATATGGTGGTGAAGAGATTCTACTTTCAAAAGTATATATCTGTGCATAAAAATTTACTTAATTATGCTGTATTCATATCACTGTTTTTTTTTTTTTTACTGAATTTGAATTCTTTTTCTGAAGAATGAAAGTTCATTAATCATATGTTATCAAATATGTTGTAGAGTGTAGGACCATCTCTATGGGTCAAGGACAAGAAGTTCATGCACGCAAACTCATACAGATATCAACGCAACAGGTGGGGAAAATACACTACAATATAAGCTGATTGTCTGTTTTAGCATTCTTTTACATGCCTTTTGCATGCACTCTTTAATATTTTGCATTTTCACCTTACTATCAGGCATATCTCAGGGTAAAAGTATCTCCTTGAGTGCCTGAGCCTAAAAATGTTCCACTGTGGGATATATGTGCCAGAGGAATCAAAGTCAATACTTCTGCCAGCAGTAATATTGAGCTGCTTTTCAAAGGTAGCACATTACCATTTTATCACTATATCACTGTAGTTATCCAAAGATAAAAGGACATCGTGTTCTATCCTGCAGGACTTGCAGATCCCACCTGTTTACTGAAATTCTTTTTTTTTTCCCCTCTCTGCTGTGAGAGCTACCTAGAAGTTGCTTAGTTTCTACTACATAAAATGGTGAGTGCACACGTAGCTTAAAGCTATAGATACAGAAGGATGTGCTGACTGCTTATGCTGCCTCACATTTTCCTCACATCTGTGCTAGTGAGAGGGACTCTTGCGCACTGGCAGTTGGTTCTTTGTTTCTTTCTTGCCAATCCTTTTGGCTTGGAGTCCCAGGATATCTAAGAATTTCCAAACAGTATTTAAGATTTTTTCTCATAAATATTGTAGTGTATATTTTTTGTGGCAGATGATATTCTCAGACAGTAAAAACACAAAAAGTCTACGAAGCAGCTCCAGAAAGATGGTAATCAACACCTGAAATACAATATAAAAGTTAAGTGTAAAGGTAGCACAGTCTGGTCAGCTCAACGCTTCAAGGAGTTGTAGACAGTGTTGCAAAAGAAGACATACAGCCAGAGTTGCCTGTAAAGTCAAAATATTGAGAATTAGTCTTATTCCAGTACTCTGAAGGATTAGAATTTCTCTACTAATAGAGAGTAAAGGACTGCAAGAACTATCTTGATAAATTAAACGTATTTTTCGTCTGACCATAACCATCTGTTAGTCTTTACTAAACTAGGAGTACAGCACTGCTTGTAATATTTGCCTAAAGAAACCTGAACTAACGTGTTCAGTAAAAGGTTTGATTGGTACCATATTACCAATTTCTTAACCAGTATATGCTTTCATACCTACAGTGGGAGTATTTATCAACAGTTATATAAAAAGTTAAAGATGGATTCATTTACAGACACTTGTATATGTGTATATGCTTGTATATGGGCTTTACTGCACACTTGCTAGACATATACCTTGGATAATAAAAGGTTCTCTAGCTAATGCAGCCTTCGTTATGAAAGTTCTCTATATTGTATCCCAATAATCTCTTAAATCCTACCAAATGTTGTGACACCAGTCCTGGAATATGGGTGTACCACTTTGAAAAAAGATAAAAAAGAAATCTTTTTATAGCAGATGGCATTTCTAATGATGTGCAAATGCACACATACATCTCTCATACTTCCTTGTGTTCATATGTCTAGAATAGTCATAATGAACTTCCAGTTTATTGGAATGGTGAAAACTGGGGCATCTCTGCCTTTGTCCTCAATAAAAAGCACAAGGATATTCAAAACAGCACTCCAGTAGAGCTACTAGTAACAATGTACAAACTAAATGCCTTAGTGGTGTGCACATTTGACAGAGGAAACGATATGTGAACATCAGATTTTCAAGAAAAAAAAAATTAGTGAATATGAAGACAAATATCTGGATTTTTTTCCTGCCTCTGACCAAGAGTATATAATATGATTAAAACTGCTGTGCTGTGTTCCAGGTAAATAATTTTTTAAAAATGAGCCTGATTCATTTGGAAATGTGACAAATTGATTAAAAATCTTCCTCAAAGAAGTGGTTCACCAGAAAAGAAGGAAAAAACCCCATTCATTTAAACTTTCCCTTTTTTTTTATAGCCATCAGTTCACCATAAATATTTCTATTATATTTTGTTATAAAATGTTATTTATTTCTTTTTAAATTAACTAAAACAAATTTGCCAAAATGAAATTACAAGCTGTAATGAAATCCACACATCACTGTTTAGAACTGATTAAATAATGCCCCATTTTAATATCAGACTTCTGATTCATCAGGCTTCAAAAGTGATGCTAGAAAAGCTGATTGAATTTAAATTCATAAGCCGAAGTTCAGAGAGATAACAATCAAAATAGAGCTTTCAGGCTGAGATCTGAATAAGATCTAAACTAATATGCAGAGGTTGAATTTCTTATATATATGCATTTATTGCAGATAAACTAGTTGCAATTGAAAAGTTTTAGTCTTGTTACCACCTCTTTACACTTACTTTATTTTATTAACAAATAAGTTTTTTTTAAAAGATTTATTCCTTAGATTTCAGCTTTTTCTCTTACATTCTTTTGGATCTGATGGCAGGATTGCTTAAAACTGGTGTTTTGCTCGTAGAGGACAGGAATTACTTCTTTTTGCCACTAGGTAGCACTGCTACTTTACTTAGAATATTGGCTCTGGTTATATTTTCATCGTGAACAATAGGATGTGGAAATAACTTTTGCACTAACAGTTCCTATTTGCTTTAACTGTGCCAATACAAAATCAAATGATAATACATATTCAGGAACGGACCAAAAGTCAAAAAACTAAAACAAAAATAATAACACAAAAAAAACCCCACCTACCAAAAAAAACAAGACCAAATTTGATTCTAATATAGACATTTGGTTTTAGCATTATGAATAACTTATTCTAACTTTTATATGGTAATAGTGAATATTCTTATTTAGGGAGGCTGGGTGTTACTTCAGAATTGTCATCTTGGACTGGATTTTATGGATGAACTACTGGAGACACTTCTTACTGCTGAGATACAGGATGAGACATTTCGAGTTTGGATAACTACTGAACCACATCCTAAATTCCCAATCACACTGCTACAGGTTTGTTCAAATATATCATTCAGGTACTTCATGCCATCAAAATTATTCAGGTTAAGTATATAAATGGAAATGAAAGAAATGGTGAGAAGGGACACAAAGTCCAAGAAAAAATGAGCTTACCTTACAATGCAATATCACTTTAAACAGGAGGGTTTAATCACAGAACATGGAAGTTCTTGAATATGCATTATGTATGTGTGAGTTCACACTAATTTTGTACACAGAAACACTTGAATCAATTATATCAGGCTTTAGCTGTATCCCTTTTTGCTCAACCAGATGCCTTTGTGAACAGAGTAATACCTGCAGTTGTTCTTAGACTCTCTCAGATTTCCCTATCTGAAATAAAGGATAAAGGGGACAGAACACACATGGACAGTACATGTCAAAGAACATGATCTACCAAGAAGTTATCTGTTTTATTTTGGATAACCTATGAATGGTTGCTTTGTAAATCCCAGAATCATAGAATGGTTTAAGTTGGAAGGGACCTTAAGGATCACCTAGTTCCAAGCCCCCTGCTGTGGGCAGATCTCAAGGAGACATTTTTCATCAATACCAAGAAAATTGCTTAAGCTTTCACACAGTGCATTTATGTCACTTATTCCTAGGACTCTTACAGCAGGCCATAATGCTAGTTAATATCTCATATAATATCTGTGTGTTGACACTTCTGTGTTCATAGACCACTTTCCTCTTAAAAGCAGTGGGAGTCTCCTTAGTGGTTCTCATTCTCTCTAAATAAAAATAGATAACATTCCTGGTATCTAGAATGTGAAGGGGGAGAAGGGCTACTTTCTCGAATGAATCTAGGAGACAACCTTCAGTAAGAAATGTATGTCACCATGGGAAAAGGCAGTGTATAGAAAGCTAGCTGTATGGACCTACATTCTCTTGTATTCTCTCAACAGAGAATAAAATCATCCTGTATCTTCAAGGGGTTTATGAATAGTGGGATATATAAAAATGCGGTTTGCTAAAAGTGAGAATAGAAAACAGAGGGTTGCTAGATGAATCTTCACTGCATTTATCTCAAATGTTTCACATATGATTTCCCAGTCTATAATGTCATGTTACCTGTTAACATATCCAGGGATTCCAGAAAATTAATAACCAACAAACCAGAGGTCACCTCTTTCTCAGAAGAAAAGAGAGAATAATTTGGGGTTTCTATACAGAGCATTCATCAAAAACTGAACAAGATAAACTTTGAAATGTGGAAATATTGGTTAGCAAGTGTTCCCACTCAGTCCAACACTCTCGTGTGTTCATGTGCAGACAGGTCCTTGTAGAAGGCTGGAGCTCATCTCTAAGACAGTTTGCTTGGGTTCTGCAGCCCAGAAATAAATTTGTGAGACTGAAGTTGAAAAGTCATTCCTTAAAAATAATTGAAGTCATTTACGACAAATATGGAGATAGTAAAACTGTACATATTCATGTACATAAAAGTACATATTCATGAGTATCTTCCATTAAGTGTCCCTCAGAAGTAGAAACAGTTCAGCACCATGCTTGCATTCAGCCCGTGGACAGCCTTTGAATGCATGGTGCCATGTTACCCAAGCCAGCCAGACAAGTACTTACTGTTGTAGCAGAAAAATACTTTTTAAATTTGGATTCCTCCAATGTTTGAAAGTGTCTCAAGGAATGCAGATTCTGATAAGGCCAGTCTGTGTCTATTAGATTCAAGTGTGCCCGAGAACATTACCCAGAACTGGAATGCGATAGTCCATAGGGGTAAGTAGTTACAACATTCTCAGCTGTGAAAGCCTGTGCTAACTAGCACTCTTTCAAATCATTTGTAGGTGTAATCTGGCAATTAAAATTTCATAGAAACTATTCCTATTAGGCAGTTTGCATGAAACTAAGGGGTTGTATTCTAAGGTGCTGTGGTAGTTTACTACAAGAAATGTGGCCTCCATGCCTGCTGACTGGAGTACTCTGGAACATTCTCAGGGGAATCTGATTTACTGCTGCAGACATAGCCAGAGAGACCAGAGTAGCCACTGTGAACACAATGATCTGATTTACTGTGAAGTCCTGAGACCAGAAATACAACAGAGTTCTTGTCATTTACTCTGGATAGTTCTATCATTTGGTCATTGAATTGGAGGTACAGAACCATATGATGCCTTCTGAAGAGCATAGCAATTGCTTCTGGGTTGTTCATGAAAATTCTTAGATCCATGGACAAGTGTCAATGATGGTTCTGACCACAATAAACTGAAGGTCTGTGGTCAAAATATTCAAGTAATGTATATTACAGTTTTGTGCCTAATATGTACTCATTTTGTGCAATTTATAGTGAAACTATGTATCAACTTTGTATCTACAATGCTTGAACTATTTGCATTGTATTTATAACTAATAGTTGTGATATTTTTGTATGTTGTTGGTTTTGTTCAGTAAACAAATCCAATTCCTTTATCTTTTTCACATGCCAGATTGCTATAAAGTTCACAAATGAACCTCCCCAAGGTGCACGTGCGAGTTTGAAAAGAACATTTTCTGGAATTAATCAAGATCTGTTAGATGTTAGCAATATGCCTATGTGGAAACCTTTGCTTTACACTGTAGCTTTCCTGCATTCTACTGTTCAGGTATTTCTTATAAGGTTTGCAAATAGTGTTATAACATATGGAGTCACTTTAACAGAGGTTCCTGAAAATGCACATTCTTATACTTATTATAGCATTGTGTTTCAGGCTGAAGCTTTAATTTCTATAATATATATTGCAAGGTTCTTTATTCTCTTAAATGTTTTATAAATTTTGCACAATTTTGATACTATGGGCATTTAGAATGAGGATTTTCTCATCTAATTTCAGCTGTCCAAAAGTCATTCAGTGTAAGGGGAAAAGTTCTCTCTATAGTCAACAGAAATGGATAAGCATATAAAAAAAGAAAATCAGCTTATATGTCTTAGCTGTCGCTCTATAGAAGAGTTAATAATTTTCTTGGACACATATATATATACACCTATATATCACTCTGTCTTTTGATTTTAAAGGCAATCCAGATGCCTAGGTTAGAGTAGCTGTTCACTTTCTAGATGGCTAAAATTAAATACAACGCTATCACTTAACGTCTTGTTTTTATCATATACTTGTCTGTGTACTTTAAAGATACGTAAGTTTTGAGATGACAGTAAATACCAATGTTTTCAGCTCTCTAAACATACCTTCTTTTCCGCAAGGATCTCACTATTTAAGCTTTATGCTTTATTGAGTTGCTTGTATTTTCAGTGTAGCAAAGATGGTGGAAGAAAAAGACAGTTTATTGAGGTCCCTATTAAGATATGCAGTATTCTGCATTGTGTTCCTCTTTCTACATTTTTGTAAACAGTGAGAAAGCTGTTCTGTGTACTGCCTTAGGATTATAATGCTCTTGTGGAACTAAAAGACCTAAGCTTATTCAACCATCAGTACTTTTAAAAAATATTATTGCTATTCATCTACTCAGAAAATTTATTTATGGATTGCCAATCAGCAAGAAATATATACATTGCCCTGCCTTTAAACTGACCAATTCCTAATATCCTTTGGTGACAAGATTGCTATGATAAATATAGTTTAAGAACTAATTCAGAGAATTTGTCAGAAAATCATTATACCTTTCTGGAGGGTATTATTGGTTAACGCTGTCCCATCTGCTTATAAACAATACTGGGTTTTGAAGAAAAAAAAAAAAAGTTTTTTTTAGTTCTAGTTCTCTTTAGCTAAGGTACCTAAATGTTACTTAACTAGATAACAAAGACTCTCAGTCGTTGTTGACCAGATAATTTAAAATGTAATAAATATATTATCACTTGGTTAATTTTAGAATGTCAGCATTGCACGGTTTATTCATTTAATAAATGTCAGCACTATGCAGCAATTTAATTCTTAACTTCTTGGATTAATTTATTCTATGTTCTAAACAAAATCATTAAGTGATGTAACTTAACGATTAAATAAAGTTAAAATAAAGTTATGAGAAATCCAATAATGTTGGCTGTTTAAAATGTTTGGGCTGCAGATTATATTTTCTTACTTTTATAGTTAACTATTTTTCTGTTCCTACAAGTTTTCTAATTTTATTTTCAGATATGTATGCAGTAATAAATTTGAATAATGTAGTGGTGGCAGCCTTCTAATAAAGTTCTGAATTTTGAAAAACATATATTAAAACAATACAGTGAAACAGTAAGACAAAAGGGGCAACCTAGAAGCCTTTGAATAACAGAGCACGAGTACAGGAGCTTGAAAAATTGAAACTATCATTAGTAGACTGTAGATGTAGAAAAAAATGAAAAACTGTAGAACTCAGAATTTTTGAGCATGCTAAAAATGCAGAGATTTGGTAGTTTTTTAAATTAATTAATATAAAAATCTGTTCATCCATACAGACACAACACATTTCAAACCTATGACTGATACACTGATTAGTAAAGATAGCAATAAATGATTCTGTTGCTTTTTCTATAAGTATTTATCCCTCGTGGGATAATATAAGAAACATAATAAGAAACTTTGTTTTTTACTGATGTATATGATGCACACAGCTGTTTCCTAGGCTAGCTTTCTTCTTCAGTTCAATTCTTTACTCCACTATTATTATTATTGAACTTACTGTATGTTGTTTCATAAACATATTTTGTTTTAATTGTGTTCCTAAGGAACGACGCAAGTTCGGGCCTTTGGGTTGGAATATTCCCTATGAATTTAACTCATCAGACTTTACAGCCAGTGTTCAGTTTATACAAAATCACCTAGATGAATGTGACATCAAGAAGGTGAATACTAAAATTTGCATACAGAATATTTAATTGTTTTGTACAGCATTTGTAATTGGTTGGGTTTTTCTTTCCGTGTTACTATTTGTAATAGTTTATTCATTGCTATTCTTTTAGTACAGCTTCTAATGATCAAGGTTTCTGTTTCTCTGTAAGACAGTGAAGCTGGAGTAGTTTGTGTGCTTTCATCCCTGTGAAAATATGTAATAGTTAACAACTTCAGAATTTTACATCACTTTCTTCAGTACCACGTCTAAAATAGTAACAGTTCTATACAATATCTGTTTCGGAAAGGGAGCCCAAATATTTACAGAGTTTAACAGAGACAAACAAACTTCTCTATGGCTGCCATTTGGTCTTCTACTATTTGTCAGGGAATAATGTATTAGAATAGCCATTCCTTGCAAAGCAGCACTTAGTCAATAGAGAAAGATGAGAAACTAGAGGAAGGGAGGGGGCAAAAATAAAGAAGAGAGCCAGTAGCAGCTGAGAGTGATTTGAGGTCACAGAAGAAATAATGAGATATAATTCTAATAGCAGAATCAAACAAAAGTCTACTATAAAATTATAGAGCTGAGCTCCAAAAATACATTAGCAATTAAGTTTTATTTTTTCTTGCAACAATGATCTTTTCAGCTTACATTTCAGAGCCTTATAAGCTTCAGATTATATAAAAATTACAGGCTAGATACCTTCTTCTTACATGTTATAACTACAGTCTTATTCACTTTGGTTGCATCCAGGGGATATCATGGACCACAGTACGTTACATGATTGGAGAAGTACAATATGGAGGCCGAGTCACAGATGACTTTGATAAGCGTCTTCTTAATTGCTTTGCAAGGGTGAGAGACCTTGAAAATACAGTTATTTGTCATTTTTATTGGCAGCTGCAATACAGAAATCAGAAGACCTTTCCGCTGAATATGCACTTCACCAGTTTATAAGACTCTTCAGAGTAAAATGAATTTTTCAAAACATCATTCTTTGGCAGTGAGGTTCTTCCCATAGGTTTCTTTTAGTGAGGAGCAGAAACTATTAAAAAGACTTAGCTGGAATCCAAAGTTAGAGCATGATTTACTCATGTATTCAAGTAAAATTAGATGTAGTAACTAAAACAAACCCCCCAGATCTCCAAGGAAAATCAGATTAAAAAAAAAGCCTTCTGACTAGCAAATTAATTGTGTTTTTTTTCCTCTGGATTTTTCACAGGTTTGGTTTAATGAAAAGATGTTTGACAGCAATTTCTGTTTTCACACTGGATATAAAATTCCAGTGTGCAAAACTGTGGAAGAGTATTTTGAATACATCCAGTCACTCCCTGCCATAGACAGCCCAAAGGTCTTTGGTCTCCATCCTAATGCTGATATTACGTAAGTAGGTCTCATATTTGAAAACAAATACTTTTTCTTTTAGTATTTGGAAACAAATCCCTATGAAATGCTTAAGTAAAGTATGTTTTTCATAAGAAATCTAGCATTCATGTGAATTTCACTATTGAAGTGGAAAACTGACGGGTATGTACATGATTATGAATGCAGTATCTTCAGCTACATTTATTTTTACATTTAATGAATTTTTCAAAACCATTCTTTGGCAGTGAGGCTCTTCCCATAGGTTTCTCTTTAGTGAGGAGCATATAACATTAGAAAGAATTTGGTGACTCTGTGATTTTACATATTCTTTTAAAGCAGTCAGAATTCTTATTACCTACTCCTCATGGTTTTAGAAATGTTTTTAAAATTTGGAAGCATTATAAAACTTTTATATGAACACCTGATACAAGGTTCTATACAGGTCAACTAGAGAAAGTTTTTAATGCTTGCTTTCTGTTCCAAGTACTATATCATTATTTTGTGCATGTTTGTTAAATGATTATCTCGATTGTCTTTCAGTTTACAGCAACCCTTTGGATCTAACTACAATCTTTTTGTTGACCATTGTGTGCCATTTCCATTATTTAAAGGGGGTTTAAAATGTTGCATTTGACTTAATTCACTTTTTCATTACAAATAATGTGTGTAGCAGCTTGGCTTTTATTTCCTTCTAATGTTATATGCCCTTTGAAAGGATATGAATAATTTTTTTTTCACTGAAGTTCTTAATAATTCTGCCATCAATTATTGCATTTTCATTATGTCCACATTCGTTGTTTCTTAACACAGCTTTTTGTATTTTTAAACAAAACAAATCTTATTTAAATGCCCAACTGCTGTGAAAACCTAATATCTTCTTACACTTTTGGACAAAAAAATAATTTCCCACAATTTTTCAGTCTCAAATTTGAGAGGCTGGTGCCATATCAAAAGCCTGGTATTCTAAGCATGCTGTAAGAACAGTACACAGTTTTATTGACAACTCTGCCTAGCACCTACCATTTTAAATATATACTTCTGAAGAAAAGAAATGGGGTAGATTCTGTTTCAAGTCATTCTCTGATACTTGCAAGACCTCCCTGCCAGAACTGATTAAAGAAGAGCCAAGATTTAACAGAGAACTAAACAAAATCCTGAAGAGATACATGGTTAGGATCCAAAAGTAGGCTTGTAGGAGGGCTAATTTTTAAAAGGAAACTTGAGACTAACAGCGTTGGGAGAGCTATAGTGAGTAGGAACAACTCTTTCATGTCTATGTAGTACTGAGTTTTTCTTCCAGTTGACACATCAGCATATTCCTGCTACTTTAGTCCTTTTTCTGGAGATTTTGCATTATAGGTATTTCTTTAGTTTTTGGGGAAAATGTTCAATAGTTTCATGCTTTTTTCCATGTCTTATCACTTATTATAGTCTGCTATAGGAAACTATGCCCGTGTACTGTCAGTCTGAATTTCATCTTTGATGCACAGAGCAAATGGATTAGCATTCCATACAATCCCATAAAAAGTTGCATTCAAATTCTCCTTAAAATAGCCTATCAAGTCATCTCAGAGTATGCAGAAGGAAAAATGCTAGAATTAGAACCCTGAGACAGCCGGGCCCCCTCCATGTCACCAAGAACAAGAAAGACCTTGTCTCCCACTGATTTAGTGGGACAATCTTCCTGTTCAGCCAAAAGCTTGATTCCATTGATTCCAACTGTAAAACTTCACTAAATGTCAATGCTTTTATCCACTTGAGATTAACACGTGAAGTCATTGGAACTGATTTTAACTTGCTGTGTGAACCATAGGCTCTGCAAAGGCAACACAGTTAACCTGAGCAGGCAAAGAGCATTCTGACAATCTTCTGTCAAAACCCTTTCTCCAGTTAGCTCCATACTGAAGTCTTAAATCTAACTGAACTTTTGTAAAGTTACTGCAAGCTGTTATTAACCAGCTGAAGACAAAGCAGAATCTCCCATTGTTCCTTGTTGTATGTGAGGTTTTGAATACCACATTGCTGTTTGCTACACAAAGCTGAGATTTCTTTAAAACTGCACTTGTTCTTATTTTAACTTCCAGTACAGAGAACTCCTGATGGCAGAGACTCCAGCTCTCAAACTATGATAAGTTGTTGAATCCAAACTTGGTCGTCTTCAGGACTTCACGTGTTCTATCCCATGGCACAATCCTTAGTTTCATTTCTTATATAATTATGTATGACAAAGTAATAGAAGAACATCGGTGTCATATGAAGGTCAAAAAGTAAAACTGACATGCAAAATTATGCTTTGAGTCAGTATAAATTTATGTTCTGAGTCAGACTCAGGCTGTGTGTTCCTCCTGCGGCTGATTCCATAAGGTAAAAGTAGGCAATGCCAGCACTGCAGTACCAACACATACACTGTTATGTTTTCTTTCTTACTGCCTCTTGTAACTCTGTGCCACTAGATAGCATTATAACAAAAGTGCTCCTATAATTCTGCTTGTGTTGAGCTGACTGGATGTGGTCTACTATCTTTTACCATCAAATGCCACATGAATTTAATTCACTTTTTTTTGTATTGACTCCGAACATAAATTTACATTAGTGCTGCCCATGCTGTACTACGAAATAGAAGGTTTTAATCTCCAACATTGTAAATCTAGCAGCTTTTATCATTAATCCTGAAATACCTCAAGGCAGAATGAATTTACTGTTTAATAAAGGGGCAGCTTGCAGAGTTATGCTTCCACCTTTTCCTTCTTCTGCATTCCACTATTAAAAGGTAACTAAGTACGGGAAATATTCTTCCTTGTTACAAAACTTCTGTTGCTTCTTCCCAGCAAACAGCTGGTTAGAATTTCAGGCATATGTCGTTTTCTTCCCTTTCCTTAGAATCCCTAGAAATCATATGAAAGCTTTTACTGCCACCTCACATTCTCAAAGGTTGAGAAGCAGCCTGCAGAACTCTTTCTTCTTCTTACCCCTGAATTAGAAAAACACCAAGCGTATAACCGGGTCTGTAGAAGGAAGTTCATATTCTTTACAGCCATGGAAAACCACACTATCATTGCGTTCAGTTTAGTGCAGGATGCAAAGGAAAACAATTTCTTTTGGGAGTTTTGATTTAACCTGGTGATGCAGTATGGTGTGTTTTTCTCAACTTTCAAGTTGTGTGTTCAACAAAGTGTGCTTTTAACTATCAAAAAAATCCTGTGTAATTTCTAACATATTTCTTATCCTCTCAGATACCAAAGTAATACAGCAGCTGATGTTCTAGATACTATTACCAACATTCAGCCTAAAGAAAGTGGTGCAGGAGCTGGAGAAACTCGTGAAGCAATTGTTTATCGTTTAGCAGAAGACATGCTAGAGAAACTTCCTCCAGATTACATACCCCATGAGGCAAGCTAATCTTGGTTGTTCTCTTACTGTTCTCTCTGTTGAATTCCCATGTAAGACATTCCAAAAAAGAAACCCTGAACTGTTAAGAAGATTGTGTATACCTAGTAGCAGATTCAAGCTAGGAACCAATATCTTTATCACTATCAGCATGAATTGGTATGAGGCTTTTTTATTTAAAATCAAGACATTTAACAATTGATCATTGAAATATGTCATGGAGACTATGCTTCGACTTCCAAAGCTGCATGTGAAAACACAGAATAAAAATCAGTCCTGACTTTTTGTGACAGCAGCCTCCTGACCCTTCTGGGTGAAGTCGTATTCTAGCAAAATCATGAATAATTGTGTAGTATCAGACAAAATAAAAATAAATAAAAACTGCATCAGTTTTTACGAGGATAAGTGTTAACTGAATAATAAGAAGTACAAGTCTATTATTTACTTTTCTGAACACAGGAAAGTTAAGATGGCAGCAGTATTTCAGCATTTCAGATTTAACTAAATTCTTTCATCTGTGCTCCTATATTTTAGGTAAAAGCTCGTTTCATTAAAATGGGACACCTTAACTCTATGAATATTTTTCTTCGGCAAGAAATTGACCGAATGCAAAAGGTGATCACAATAGTCCGCAACAGTTTGAATGATCTTAAATTAGCCATAGAAGGAACTATTGTTATGAGTGAGGCAAGTAAAAGCATAATTACTACATATGGAATACTCTATTTTAAACTATTACCTTGATTGCTTTAGTTCATATACTGTAATTTCATTCCTTCAGAATTTGAGAGATGCACTTGATAATATCTATGATGCTCGAATTCCTCAAGTATGGAGAAGAGTATCTTGGGATTCTACAACACTTGGCTTCTGGTTTACTGAACTTTTGGAAAGAAATAATCAATTCTCTACTTGGATATATGAAGGAAGACCAAATACGTTTTGGATAACAGGATTCTTTAATCCACAGGGTAAGAGTACTGAAAGGACTTGAGTAATAATGTATTTAATCATAATTTAATAGCTTTTACTACATATTTAATTTAATATTACACCTAGAAAAAATGTTTTCATCACTGTCAGAATATGTCATAGAAGCCAAGATGAAAAGTGGATTGAAAAAAGAGATTAGATAAAGTCATGGGAAACGGGTCCAATGGTAGCAATAAACATGACTGTCCAAACTTAACCTTCAAGTTTGGAGGTCCCTAAACTCCAGATTGCCAGAATCTGGATGAACAGAGCAGGGAAAGGATTTATGTGCCATTTTGCCTGTTGTAATATTATTTCACTAAGCATCTGCCTTTGTCTAGTGTCAGAGACAGGATGCTTGTACAGATGGTCTTTTAGTCTGACCCATAAACACATTTTTTATATTAAAAGAAGGAAAATATGTAGTTAACAAATAAAATGCTTTATCTTGTTGACATATTGTAGCATGATATGATACAGCTTCTAAACGAAATATACTTAGTGGTAATGACACAGCTTTTAAAGAAAATATGCTTTTCCTGTGCTTTCAAACTGTTTAACTTGTTCCATACTGTAAGTTGTACATATGGAAGAGCTTTTATCTAGAGGAATATATTATTTATATGCTGTACAGTAGTAACAGAAAGATTTTTTTACAGTAAGAACAACGATTCACTGGATCAGCTTTCCCAGGGACACAGTAGAGTCCTCATTGCTGGAAGTTTTTGAGATGCAATTGTACAGGGTGCTAGATAATCTAATCTAAACTCTCTTTCCCACAAAAGGTTGGACCAGGTGGTCTTTCAAGGTCCCTTCCAACCTGGGCTGTTCTGTGATTCTATGAACATGTAATTATACTAGAATTTATAGCAGTTATCTTTCACAGAGAATCATCAACCTGTAGTTCTCATAGTGTTTCAATTTCATACATTATTTAATGAACAGTTTGTCCAAATTAATCAAAAATATATTGCAAAGTACAAGTAAACGTTATCCATTATTACCTGTTATAGCTTGACATATTGATCATTTTACAGGAAAGAGGAAGAAAAACAAATTGTAACCATTTTCATGAGTAACAAAACTTGTTACCTTATTAGATGCATGTTCATGGAAGAAGCACATTTTACATTTCTCATGAGAAGCTTTTCCCATTTAACAGCTATGAGATGGTGTTTTTCATTAGAATTAACTTCTGAAATGCTTGTGTATTTTATGAGTTACCTTCACTTTATGATGCTTCTATTCTCACTGGACTTTCTGTGACCAGGACTGTAAAAAGTACTTACATCCAAGTCCTTTTTGGAGTCACTCTCAGAAGCAGTTGAGGTGCCTGGAGCACATCCAGATTATCATTAAAAGATGGTATTGAGATGCCAGTCAAAACATTATTCCATTTGTATCAAAAATGGCACAGCTTGTAAGCACACTAATCTCTGGTGATTCAAGAGAAATACACACCGAGATGCAAAAGAAGATAATGGACCAAAGAAAATATTTAGCCTAATAGAAAACAAACATGAGACATAGATGGTCTTTGACTTGATGATTGCTTCAACCTCTGTGTTCCAAAAAAATAGTCCTGTAGGTGGAGAAAGAAGTCTGCTCAACAAAAAAGGTGTGCTATGGCTAGGGGTGAGGTAAGTATAGTTACTGTATTCATAATGCTCACCAGGAAATTTTGAGTAAATGATATCATACAGTAAAGTTTAAAAATTGACTGGTGTGAGGCAAATTAGAAATTGGACTACGAGGTGCTGCTGTTGCAGGCAAATCTAGACTGATTGCACTAGTGAATCAAGCTCTAAATCTAACATAACATTGGAAAATACATTATAATGTTAAAACATGGGGAACGTATTTTATCAGTTTAGTGGAAAAATCTATTTGTAGTACTATAAAGTAACACCAATAATTGCATTTAAACCTGTGGTGATTTTTTTAGCAATTATCAGTGTTTGTCTCCTATAAATTCTCATTATTTAGGGGGAACGTATGTTAGTGGTGATGTGATATTCCATTCAGTAGGCATGGCACTTGGAATGAACATGCTTATGAAAAAACAAATATCATACAATATAATAGAATTATTTTTTAGCAAAATTTAGAAGTGTAGATAAGATTCTTTTATTTTTATCAGAATGTATGGTATTTGAGAAATGAATACATGTTCATTTCAAGTACTTCATTAATTGTATTTACAGCACATATGAATATTTTAGCTGTGACAAATATCTTAGCTTCTAATTGGCTTTGTCCTAATTGGTATGTTAAACCACTTCTTAAATTTTGAAATGCTGTCTGCTACTGCATGCCCATGTACTTTCATGATTTTCCCCCTGGCTTGTCAGTATTTCAGTCAGTGACTTCACCTCCTTGAAGATACTTGACAGCACACAAAATGCTAGTCATCTTTTCCTTTATGTCCTATCAAGAAGAAACTGATGCCATTTAATCTCTCAGTCTTTATAGTAATCACTCTTAACTATGCAGTTGTCTATTGTTAACTTTTCTCTCTTCCCCTCAATCTCATTCTGAAAACTCCAAGTAGTTCTTCATCTGGTAGCATAAAATAGCAGCTATTGGGGTTTTTTGGTGACTGCGTTGTCATCGTCTGAGACGTTTACACAGAAACAACCAGGTATTTGCTACAAGTGTTTCATTTTTGTAGCTTTTTACTTATAGTGCATACAAACCTCTTTGCTGCCCAGTTATTTGTCATTTTGTGCTTATACTATTTAGCCCTTTACCTCTCAAACCTTTTTTTATTGCAAACCTCTGCAAAGTCTGTCCAAAACAATACTCAGAAAATCACCTAACTTGCTGCTTGATTGTGTCATCCTCTACCTTCATTTCTGTCTAGGACGTCTTTTTCTTAACTAACAAAACATGCATTTTTCATCCTTCATAGCCACTACCTTGTCTAGATTTCCCACACTCATATAATTATTTTTATTATCACATCCAGACACATGCTTTCCATTGGTGACATTTTATTTTTCTACTTCTTTCACTTAAAATGAAAATTGCCTTTTTTCTAAGTTGCCTTTACATACATATCAGCTCACATAATTGATATCTTGTCTGCCTTCAAATTCCTTTTTGAAATACAAATCTGCCACGGATCCTATAGTTGATTGTCTCATGACAATTTGTAAATCAGTATCCTAAGCAAACATTTGCTAACTGAATAATTCAGTATATTAAAAAAAGGTCTATTATTTAACGGGCTATTTAACAATATTTTTCTCAGTGTATTGCATTCTATACCACTTTTTTCATTTGTTTCTATTTTAGCCTATGTAGCAAAGTTTGCCATCATTTGTCAATGTGCTCATTTTCAGTAGAACTCTGTCTATAACATCCAGTACAGAACCATGATGATAACAGAGAAAGGTTTGTGGGGTTTTTGTCATGGGAGATATATACTAAATCTCTGGCTTAATTTCTTAAGGATTTCTGACAGCAATGAGACAAGAAGCAACTCGAGCACATAAAGGCTGGGCTTTAGATACAGTTACCATACATAACGAAGTGCTAAAGCAAAACAAAGAAGAAATTACAGCACCTCCTTCTGTATGTATGACATGCAAAGATGTTTCAGTATTAATTTTGGTATTTAATTTATATTATGTGTCATTCAGTCATTTTGGATTGCTAGAGGAAAAAGCTACTATTGTATTCACCTCTGGTTTTGCTCAGGAAGATAAATAGCAATAAGCACGAAGATTTTATTTTTTTATTTTGCAGTTCAAAAATATTTTATTAAAAGAACAATTTCATTTACCAACTCTTGATTTTTGGAATTTATAGTAAACTTTAGATGAAATTGTGTAGTATATGGGCTTTATTAAACACTTTTATTGCCATTGATTTCAGTAGCATTATCTTCTGGAAAAGGATGATATTATAGTTGAAATAGTTTGAAAAGATTCAATGTCAGATATTTTTTATTGTAAAACATATATTCCTTTTAATGGTTAAAGCCAATTACTCATTTTACAAAACAGATACTTTATTTTGTGTGATGTATCTGCTTACTCTCCCCACAGGAAGGAGTATATGTCTATGGCCTGTACTTGGAAGGTGCAGGCTGGGACAGACGGAACAGCAAACTCACTGAATCTACACCAAAGATTCTTTTTGTGCAGCTGCCTGTGTTGCATATATATGCTGTAAATTCAACCAGTCCTAAGGATCCCAGGCTCTATATTTGTCCTCTTTACAGGAAACCCAGGAGGACAGATCTGAACTATATTACAGTGATCTATTTAAGGACATCAGTGTCTCCAGATCACTGGATATTAAGAGGAGTGGCTCTGCTGTGTGACATCAAGTAAACTGTTTTTCATACCGTAACGGAAACAGAATATATGGCACATGTGGCCAATTACATGTGTAATTTTTCTACTGCTTTTTTTTTGGTAGCCAGTGGTCATTATACTAGAACTTTCATTTCAGTCTTGACTTAATGAGGTTTTTTCTCTGCTTCTAATAAATTCAGTTTGTCTCGGCTATTTGGTGATAGTTTTAAAGAAAAGTTTTCAAAATAAGTTCATTGATTGTAGTCTTTGATGTTTCAATTATATTTCTTTTAAAAGGAGTGCTTGCTTTAGTAGTACAATTAATATAAAATAAAATGTTGTTAAACCTTAGAAGAGAAAAACTTAGCTTTTTCACATCCTTTCTTATATATAGCTTTTAGCTTGCATTTCAGTGATGTATGATAAAACCAGAAGACAATATAGAAGATAACAAAATTTAAGTTTTCCTAGATAGAAGTTTTAAAATACTCCTGGATTCTGGCTCTGCAGGAAACTTTATATTTAAGGCAGAAAAGGATATTTCATCCATATTTTTTGCTTGAGGTTTCTCAGGGTTCACTTGTTCTTGTTAAAATACATAGATTAAGCAAAACTACACCAGGAATGTTTGTGTCTGGAATATTTGACAGAGACCAGTATGTTCTCTGTCCAGTTCAGCTGTGTGGGAACATAGCTGCAGAAGTATAACAGTGCCAACTACTTAATATGGATGTTTTTGTAACCAAAAGAGAGAACCAGATTACCTACAAGTTCAATTATTTTCCTGCATCTCATCATGACTCTAAAATATAGGCTGGAATCCTTGGAGTGGCTGTCACAGCATTATTCTGTGATTAATCTGATAAACATCCATGAATTTTCCAGACATAATTAATATTAAACTAATTCTATGCATGTAATCCTAAACTAGATATGCAGTCTACACTATCTCTTAATAATCTGCATAAAATTTGTTCTTCTTTCGAATATCTTCTTTTTAGCAACACAGTTTTTTATTTACACCCCATGACTGGACTATGTTCTTCCTTTTGCAGTTTAGGAGTGATCAAATGCACCTCCTGTGACAAAGTGCCACTACAACTTGATGAAGTCCTGGGGGATCTGATGGGATGGTAGAAGGCTCTTCTTGAGTTAGGATCCTATGGCTTTCTGTAGGAGCTCACCATCCCAGGATATCCTCTTGCAGAAAAGCTGTGGCATATAGGAAATAACAATATGTAGATAGAAAATAACCATCAGAGTAACAGAAAGGAAGATGTTCAAATGCAATTAACTAAAAAGTTTCTTCTCTCTCCTCTGTAGACTTAGTTAGATTCAAATATAACAAACCAACTAAGATGGTAGGTAAAAATACACAAAAATTGTAAAAGTTAAAAGTTGTACCACAGAACTATATATGCAGAGGGGAAAAAATCTGACTCTGCAACTGCAAGAGATTTTGCTCTAAGTAATCAAAAAATGGATGACGGTACTAGAGGTGGGTTGACCCTGACCAGCAGCTAACTACCTGTGCAGTTGCTTGCTCACTCTCCCCTGCCCCAGCAGGATGGGGGAAAGAAAACCAGAAGCTGAAAACATGTGTGTCAAGATGCGAACAGTTTAATTAACAAAGCAAAGCTGCACACAAGCAAATTAAGGAAATTATTTACTGCTTTCCACTGGCAGACAGATGTTCTTCCTGCTTGCTGGGAAGAAGGGCCTCATCACACATAATGATTACTTGGGAAGATAGATGCAATAAGCACAAATATCCTCCTTCTTTCTCCTTTCCCAAGCCTTTGGTGTTTAACATGACATCATATGGTATGGAATATCGCTTTGGACACTTTGGGCCAGCTGACTGGACTTTTTCCCCTCCCACATTCCTGTGCACTCTCAGTCTACTTGCTGTGGGGGCAGAGGGAGAAAAAGTTCATATCCAACAAACAGCACAACTATAGTGTATTTATTTCTAAAGTCTTTTTTTCCTGGTCTGGCCTTTCAGCGTAATTACACCAGGGAAACAATGTGTAACCTTGTGAATGCCTCCACAGGTGGAAGATGTGCATTCCCACATTTACAAATGAAAGTCTATATGGGAAAATATCAGGGATGATGAAAATTAATAATGTGCTGAGTTATATAACTTACACGGAAGAGGATTTTATTCTCCAAAATAGAGATGAATACTATATTGTTGATCTCAGCTACTTCATATATTGCATCAGATTTTTGAGACCACCTCTTTGCTTTCTTTGTCAGAGTCCAATTGCCATTTCCCATCTCATCTGAGCCTATCTGTTGTTTTTTTCTGTTCTGTTTCCTCAATACCAGGCACTAGCTCATTACTTCTAGGTTACAATGAATTTTAATTTCCATATAGCTTTCCAGTTAGTTTATGGAAATAATCTATGTTTAGTGACAGTAACAATCTACTATCTTTCAGAAGGCTCCACTTTTGTCTTTGCATGCTGTAAGAATATACACGAAGTATTTCTCAGTCCTAGTCACATGTGGGATAATAAATTTTTACATTTAATTTGGTGACAGCCAGCTTTTCAAACATTTAATGAGGTACAGTTAATTACTTGAATCACCATAAATTATTCCTGCCAGCTGACAGAATCTATAGGAATTCAAGGCCTCAGTTCAAGATCTTTCATTCCTGGGGATCCTCTATACATCCAGGATACTGTAACAAGCATTCAAATTCCTAAATTAACATCGTTTTTTTCAAGTTACTGATCGAGTTACTTCCTGAACCTTTTTATGATCATTTGTCATTTGAGATGCTGCTGATAAAGTTGTGAGGCAGTATTGTAGTGCCTGAATGGACAGAGACAAGAATGCCTTGTCAGCTAAACACAAATCACAGAATCGAAGAATGGTAGGGGTTGAAAGGGACTTTCAGAGACCATCTCGCAACCTCCCTGCCAAAGCAGGGTCACCTAGGAACACATCCAGATGGATTTTTAATATCTCCAGAGAAGGAGACTCCACCACCTCTCTGTGCAGCCTGTTCCGGTGCTCTGTCACCCTCAAAGTAAAGAAGTTTTTCCTCATGTTCAAATGGAATTTCCTGTGTTCCACTTTGTGCCCATTGCCCCTTGTCCTGTCACCAGGCACCACTGAGAAGAGCCTGGCCCCATCCCCTTGACACTCACCCTTTAGATAGTTGTAAGCATTGATGAGATCCCCTCTCAGTCTTCTCTTCTCCAGGATAAACAGACTCAGGTCTCTCAGCCTTTCCTCATAAGAGAGGTGTCTTTGGTCATGTCTCCCAGATGAACTTTGGACCCATGTTATAGCCTTGTCTCTAGTCACATCTCTGGCCCTGTCTCCTTTTGCTCCTGACTGGATTCTCTGGAGGGACACTGGACCTGGTTCATTGCTTTGCTTTGTCTGGGACAGTTGATGGACCCTGTTACATTGCTCCCCTTGGGTGCTATGGGACTGGACCCTGCATGGTGAGGACACTGCCTGTGCGGGGATCACCCTCGGTTCATGGAGCAGGCAGACCCTGCAGCTCCCTGACACTCGGAGAGGTGATTTGGTCAGTAAAATCAACCATTTTCTTTGAATTCATTGGGCTTTGGATCAACCCATGGATAGTTTTGTTTAAGACAATGAGAATGTTTGCGATCTGCAAGATCAGCCCTTCAGTTCCCTCTCTGAGATTCCCTCCGAAGCAGAGACCTTTGAATGCTCTGCAACAAAAACGTGAACCACAGAATCAAATATTTGACAGATGATCAGAAAAAGACAAATGCTTGAAATATGACATTGAATGAGTCTCTGTGAAAGCAAGGGCCTAACTCATAATGACCTGTGTTTGAGAATGTAAAGAACATATCCAGAATTAGCTCAGCAGGTGCATGCATAGTCTGTATTATTCTTTCCTTGCTCGGTGGAACTGTAACCCAGAAGAACTTTCCTACCCCATTTCCTCTGATTTTCAGAGGCAAACTCTTTCCTGCTGCTTTAGAGTGGACACATTAATTGGGAGTCATTGATCTGCCAGTATGTCAAGATACTCGCTTTCCATAGAAGTGTTTGTTCTTAGGTGATGATTCATGCAAAGTCTGGAGCATGGCTGTATGATGAGCTTTTATATACAAATGGATAGAGTTAATAAGAACTATCGAAAAAAAGCTGCAAATGTTGGGATGAAGGGGTTTGTTTTCAGGTCAGGTTGCTAAAACTTGCAAAACCACTGACTGGAATGAACTTGTGCTCAGAAGGTAAGCTTTCAGCTAAACTTTAACTTAAAAGATTTGTTAATTCTTTATCTACACTCTCTGTTTCTGCCTCTAGATTCTGGTTGGTTGCAACTAAAATTTTTTGGCAGAGATTCTGAATATCCATTTTCAGGGAGAAATATTTTATGGAAAGACCTAACGTTTTCTTGTTCAGTAATCTTATTCACTGACTATATATAGCCTTAATATTTAAACTAATTCATTATTTTTTTGGTAGTCTGGAAGAACATTTGGCAGCAGTATGTAAGTAAAATTCTGTTGACACAAGTACTGAAAATCAAGTGTATAGAATGTGCAAGCAACGGGTTTAAGTATAGTTATGTTTCTGCTGATTTTTTAATATTGGAGTATAATTGCACAGCTATGACAAGTCTCTCGATCAGATTTCTTCAGAAGCCTCTATTTATACTCCTCGGGCAGATATCAGACATACTAAACTGGACATTGTAAGATGTGGTACTATCATCTGCACCACACAAGCAGGGTATTGCTGAGGCAAGTCTAGTTGTATAATAGCCAAAAGAGATGCCTTTTCCAGTGTTTAATGCTGCCTTCAGAGCACAAAAGAAACCTGCATAGATTAACTCTTAGAAATTCAGGAAAACTTTTTTTTTTTTTAACTTAGCAACAGTCTACTATAAAGGTCAAATACAGAAACAGCTTTTGGAAATAGAAATACCACATGATTCTTACCTAGCAGAGATTAGGATTGGGAAATAAACAACTGCTAACATGTATGACTTATTTTTATGCTCCTTTACTTCCATTACAAATTCTAATTTATTAGATATAAAGATATGCTAATAAGGTCCTTGGGGATATCTGAACTGTCTCTGACTTACTGCACAGACTATTTAATAAAGGAATGACTCAACTAAGGTATTCGTTATTAGATGACTATGAATTTATGGATATCCTGGAATGCAAGACCCAACTTATCCAACTTCTTCTATCTTCACATTCCCAAATGTCTGAAAGGATTAGTGGTTGTGTTCTGCTAGTTTTTTTGGACTTTAACATAATTCATGTCTTGCTGATAGACGTATCATTTGCTTTCTATTTTTGTATTTTTTTATTATTAATCAAGATATTCCTCACAGCGTTCAGGTGAGGTTCAATCTTCAGCAAAATTATTTTATCATTTTCATAAATACTGAGATCTCATCCAAAATTGAACTTTACTGTCACTTCCAACATTACCTTAGTTAACATATAGTAATCAGTATTTTTCCCCCTAAGACTTATTCAGCTCCAGGGAAATGTGATTCCACTCTGGATATTAGGAAAACATTACCTTTTTATATTTCTAGGAGAAAGTGACAAATCTGAAGTTAAAGCAGGTCTTCTCTGACCCTTTGCTTTTCCCCTGCCCTAACTACTGGCCTTTCCTTGTGGATCTACAACTTCTCATGTCTTACAATATCAACAGGTTGACTCCTCCAATTCACCTTACATCTCATTTCTCCAAAGCAATCTTGGCAGTGTGTCTTAACAGATAAACTGTCTGCAGCTTCCTGCACATATTCACTAATCAGTAATTCCTCCTATCAATGTTTATGTTTGATATTCAGATTAGGCAAGTGGTTGTTCAAGAGATTAGCTAATTAAAACTCCTAATATTAATTTCTCAAAGTCTGCTGGCTAATCACTGAAGTGGGATTTCTGTGAACAGATTCTCAAAGGCAGAATGAATATTTGCCTTGCAGACATGGTAATTCAGAGAACTGCATTAAACAGATAATTGTCCTTCTTCCTTGCAGCTGCAGATGACTTATGAGCAGGCTGCTATATACCAGTGAAAATGAATGATAGTTAGGGTCAGCCTCTTTTTTGGGGGGATGTTTATGATACGAAAAACTATGGCCTCAAAAGACACTGTGACTAGAAGTTTGTCATCTCCTTCTAATTGCGCACATCAGCACAAAAATAAAACTACTGTGATGTAAATGGCCATGTAAATGTAAACGGAAAGGATTTATTCTACATATTTATGATCTAGAGGATTTAATCCAAACAGTACCCCTCTCTCTCTCTGTAGCCGTGATAGCAGATGAGAAACAGGTTGCCCATCTCACTCATCCAGAGAATATTTTTGATCCAAAATGCTGGACTGTATCTCCTCTTTCTCAAAGAGACACATCTTATGAGGGACAAAAGATATTCAAAGGATATATTTCCTCAAAACCCCATCAGATGCTGAGACAAGCTACTAAATGCTTGTCTCAGCATTTGGGAAGCCTTTTACTGAGGGAATCCAGGTCCTACCTACTCGGCATCTAGCAGCACAGTAATCATCTTTGTCTCTTTGGAAAAGACCAGCATTATCATCATTGCACAGCTATATATCAAACTGTACAGGGCAGTTTTCTGTATCAAGGTTTCTCTTGGTGAGAAGATATTGAATAGAGTGATTTCCAAATAATTTCCTCACACAAAAAAGCTACCACTACAGAAGAGGGATAGAGGAGAGTAATATTTCTGTCAATTTTACTTAATAAATAATAATTTGACTTTACTCTTTCCTTTTTTTGTTCTGTGATTCATAGCTTCCTACTTTATTCTTGTGAAAAACGAGGAGAGAAATTGAATGCTTTACAGAGCATTTCTTACCATCATTTCCTTTGTGCAGGAATCTTTTCATTTTGTTCAGTCTAGCAGCCTTCTATAGTCCAAAATACAATTCTTAACAAAGCATTCTTAAACAGGAGATTTTTAATTAAGAAATTTGAATCAGGAGTCAAACATTGTGGTAAGAAATTCAAACTGTAATAAAGGTGTTTCCTATTATATTACAAATCTGCAAATAACCTTTACATTTCTATACTTCTAAGATTTTTAAATATAGGAATGTCTGGGTCAGATTCACAAATTACTCAGCACAGGGCGATATGAATCCTTCAACAACTTTGTAACCAAAAGAAACTCTCCTGCTTCCTATTGCACTACACTTTTAAAAGTTTTGTACATTGATCTGTCATATCTATCATATAGACATTTGCTGTAGCCTTGTTCTGATACAGAATACTGTAAGATAATTCTGAATATTACTATGATGCTTAAATAACCCACTTCCCAAAGTCCAGGTTTCAAGGTACAATTCAGATGATTTAATTTCTCCAAAGGTATTGAAGTATATATAGCTCCAAGACAAGATGACCCTCCTTCTAAACACCAATGTGCTCGTAATCGCAGTTGTAACTTATGTGTTTGTAAGAGTCATTTGTGTGATACTGCTCAGAACTACGTTGTG
>JAHREE010000287.1:1026826-1117615 GCA_033628505.1 Tringa tobata
CGCGGTAGAAGTAGGGGGGGACGGACCAGGTGGGGGAACCCCTTTTCTGGAACCGAGCACATCTTAAAGGTCCCTTCCCACCTAGGCAATTCTAGGGTACGCCTCGGGCGGCTCCTCAGCGCTGCCTTCCCGCAACGCTGGGAGAATCACCCCGGCCCTTCCCCGGCAGCGGCCGGGTGGAACGAACGAGGACGTTGGGGTTCCCTCTTCTACCGCGGGCGCGGAGGAGCCGCCGGCCCGGCTGTGCCGGGGAAGGGCCCGGGAGGAGGCTGCTCGGGCAGGAGCGGGGCTGTGTAGGGCACACACATGCTGCGAGGGTGGGAAGACAAAGTCTAAGTAGTTGTGAAGAGCAATGAGAGGGGATGGGAAAGAGGGAAGGGGATGATGGATGAAGGGAGAAAGGTAACTGCAGTTTGGTGGGGTTTGGGAGGGTGGAGGTGACAGGGGAGGGTGGAGGTGACAGGAGAAGGGCTGCTACTGTAGGGAAAGCAGGGGCAGACTGAGGAACCTGTGGTTGTGGGCTGCAGAGGTAAATGGAGGGAAAGCGAAGCTGATGATGAGCCCAGTTTACTGTCTGTGCAGCTTCTTTTCAGTTGCTAAAAGTTTTTGAGGTTACTGGTTTATACAGAAAGAACATCTTCGTTTCCAACCAGGTCTATGCCTGCAGAGCAGACTTAGGTTGTCTGTAGGGTTGTCGGTCGGGTTGTCTTAGGTTCTTGGCTTCTGGGTTCTTTTGCCAGGTTTGTGTTTCCTTTTTGTGGACATCAGGCCCTTAAAGGAGCAGCAGGCACAAGTTGCTTCAGGGAGAATTCCAGTCAGGAAAATCTCCTCATCGTGAAGAGGATCAAATACTGAAACAGGACCCAAGAGAGGCTGGGGAGCCTCCATGCGTGGAGGTGTTCGTTATTTGGAAGGATAAGGCACTGAGCTGCTTGAGCTTGTACTGTTGAACAAACTAATGATTGGGCTGCAGAGGCAGAGAATTAAAGCGAGGTACCTTTCCCAGCAAAGGGGTCATCTTGAGCTGGACACAGAAGTGGGGGGAGGTAAGAAAAAAGAGGCTTCTCTAGTCTCAACACTGTGATCACCCTTTGACTTCGCTCTTGCAATAAAATGAGTACTTTTATAGCCTCTTCTGACACTAGAGGGTCTTATCCGACAGCTTGTCTAGAGCAGTGATTGTGCTTGTTTCATGCTGAGAAAATGTGCAAATTAACTCTGCTTAATCCTAAATATATAAAAGCATGAGACTGTTGCTGTCAGGAGCCGTTTCTCAGGTTCTGTTAGAATAGTGGTAAAGTTAATATTTAAAGTAAACTGAAAATAGCCCTGCTTAGTTGTGGATCATAAAATTCAGGTGGTAGCAGTCAGCTGCAAGGTCTTCTGGTTTAATTGGGCAAAACAGGTGTGAGAGGAAGGTAGAATGATTTGATACTGGGTTGGGGGAGGAATTTTTTTTTTAGTGCTGTGGCTACTGTTATACTTTCACCTTCCCTCTCTCTCTCTCCCCAGCCCCTCAAACAAGTGAGAAAGAGGAGAGGAAGTGGAGAATATGCACAGAAGGAAAAAAAAATAGTCCAGAGTTCTTACTTGAGGTGGTGCTTCATACTTGCCATCATCTTAAATGCAGGGTGACTGGAAATTGCTTAAGTTTCTAGATCTTCCTTACTGCATTGAGAGTAGTAAAATGCCCAAGAGCTGGTAGCACATGGCTGCACTGCGGACTCTTATTACTGATGACAAGCCTGTGTCCTTTCCCTGCCTGGCCTCGAGCAGCAATGTCCTGCTGCTGACAGAGCTGACACACAGCAGGAGCCCTACCATCCGGTTCTCTCTTGGATTTCAGATCCCAGTTATCTATGTAGTACTGATGCTCAAAGGTTTGATAAGATAATCTTGGAGAAAGTAGTTTAAATTTCAGTGAAGAGCAGACAGAAGCTGTGCCACTGTTCTTAACTGGGGGTTCTGCTCTTCAAACTACGCCGGTGCTTTTGTTTCTCGGGCTGAAATGTGAATAATACTGGGTGGAAGTACAAACAGTTAAATTCAGTGGAAAGGTTGCAAATCTTTTGCTCTCCTCAGCTCTTATTTCTGAAGTGCTCTTGTATGGGAATAGGAAAGTGCTTACATCAATATCAAAGCTTCCATTAATTAGAGCGTATGAGTGCTTAAGTATGTGTATGTTGTTGGTGCTTTCTTAATTACTGTTGTGCTATTTAGGCTTATTTAGAAACAGTTGCTAGTCTGTTTCCCAAAGCAACAGTCATCATGACTTCTTCAGGTTGGAGGTGTTAGGGGCGCATATAGTTATGCTACTTGCTCAGCCTTCTGTGGCTGCTTCTAGTTCTGCAGCACCTGTATTTAGGATCAGGTAATTGTCTTGGAGAATACTAGCTTTGAATCCTGATAAGCCATAATGAAAAGATGCAATGTGAGGGGGTGGTTTTGAATGCCTCTTTAGTCTGCTGTACTCCTGCCACAAGCTTGCAGGACCGTGTGTCTTTTGACTTCTTGTCTTCTGTTGCATGCCCTGATGCAGAGAGAACTGAACTAAGGCTCCTGACTCCTGCTGTCCTGTACATTTGTGTTCTGTAGAAGTCATTAGGATGGGAAAATGGCTATAAAACTTGGCTGAAAAACAACTAGAAAAGTGACCTGGAAACTAGTGACTCCATGCAGAAGCGAGGATGGGGGCTTGGACTGCATCTTAATTACTTGGGTCTTCACCTGGACAAAACCCCCTCCATGCTTAGGTTGGCTGAATGTTCTGCATTATTCTTTTTCTTTCTCTATTTTCTGCTCCCAAAAGCTTGCATGGAGCTTGTTTTCACATCACCAGCAGTCTGAAAATCAAAATGTGCTAGACAAGTATCAGCAGCACATATTGGCAGAGATATAGAAAGCAATGGAGAAAAAGATGAAGAGACAAGGTCTGTCATTGTGCCACCTTGCTGTAGTTATTATCAAAGGATACTTGGCTGGCTTCTAGGTAGTGGGCTCCTTTCCCAGGAATGTATCCAGGTTCTTCAGAACTTAATATTTGCAGGCCATTTACATTCATGACTATATTAATATGGTGTAAAACTTTAAATTATTTAACAGTATAATCATCTAAATTAATACAGATTGAATCAGCATCCCAAATGACTAATGGCTTTATGTATTCAGAAAATAACGTCTTTTTTGTTGTTAGCTTTTTTTTTTCAAAAACAACTCTAATTTCCTAGAAACTCTATAAAGCTAGTAATGGTGTGTATGTGCTATAAAACCCTAACCTGGCAAATCTGATTATATATGCTAAAAAGAAGTTTAATATCTCAAACATAAATGGGGAGAGGGAAACATTTAAGGTGTAAGGAGCCTAGGATATCAGATCTTCAAGGGCCAGAGGAGAGGACTGTATTTCACACAGCAGGACAATGACTTGGCCCTTCACATTATTTTAAAGCTCTAATGTCTTGTCCAGGCAAGTTTAAGTTAGTGAAATAGTTGTCAAATCTTTCTACCTTTCCCCATATTTCTAGTGCCATTGCTGCATGCAAACACACACACTCCCAAACTGTGCAGCAGTCTGAAAGAGTTTGGACAAAAGTATTTGGGGTAAAGCGTAGGCAGATACAGCTGGGCATGGAAGGGCATGTTTCATGGTTGTATCAGCAGTGAAGCACGTATCGCTCTCTTCTGTGAGAAGAAAAACTCATAGTCTCAAAGCGATGGAGCTTTGCGTAACAGAGACTACTGCCCTTCAACAGTTGTAGCTCTGTAGCTGCAATAAAGTTCAGTGAAACTGGGACTGATATACAAAGCATAAACAGTTGTCTTCTGGCTGTCAAAGAGATTTTTAAAGGTATTGTATCATATCCTGTTTCTGTTAGCCTGTCAAACTAAATCGAGCTTTAATTTGCTGCATTGATTGATCACCAGTTACTTGAGAGGACAAAACCAGAAGGAACTGTTATCTCCGAACTCCGCAGGGCCTTTGCTAGTTTATAACTTGGAGCAGTCCTTAGGCAAACTGATTGTTTCCTTCCGCAGTGCTGTAGCGAAATGAAAGCTATTAACTTCGCGTACAACTTATTTCATTAAAAGCTTTTGTATTTCTTACACTGGTTTACCACAGAGAATGTACTGTCGCCAAGGCTGTCTGCTCAAGTTTCCTTGGCGCGGTGCATCAGTTCTATTAGTTTGTGTCTTAACAAAAGTAAGTTTACACAATAGCAGATATGTCTTTGCTATGGAAAAAAGTCATCTGCTCAGTGGAGAAGAGACCTTCTGTTTAAGCCCTACAATGTTTTCTTGTGAGACTGAATTAAAACATTGTGCAGGAACTCCTTTAATTGACTCAAATCTTCCTAACCTGGCTACCCAAGAAAAAACCAAGTTTAATGCTTTCATCCTGTGCTTCCCACCAGAAGCGGGATAAGGTAAACGATATCTAGGGATCCCTAGCTTGCCAAATGCAAGACATCCTCTTCAAATGCCATAGTTTTATATGAAATGCAGCAAACTTGAACTTATGATAGGTGACTGTAGGTTTGCTGTCTGTGGCTGAATACTGTTTTTTAGCACCTCTTTTTGTTCAGTATTGGAAACTGGTATTTATAAATTGAAAGCACACTGGCCTATGATCTGCTGAATTTCAGTGAACCTGGAGGAGCTTATGAAATGGGTGTCTATCTTCACAAGTAGGAAGAGAATCTCCAGGCAAAGTTGCAGCAACAACATCTGTGGCTTGTAGGCATAAGCGTGGAAAGTCCACCTCTTCCACTGCTGAAGGAAAGTAGATGACTCTTCTCTTAACTGCCATGAATCTTAACTGCCATGAATGGGTTAATTCCCTTAACCCATGCGAAGGGAAACTCCCTCCAATTTTATCAGGATGTCCTAAGCTTTACAGTGTTCCTGGGATACAGTGTGGCAGATCTTTATGGAGGAGAACATGAGTGGATTTCTACCAGTTATCTTGCCCTTAATCTTCATGATTTTATCTTCTAGGAGAAACAAGCAACCAGCCTTGCCCTCCAATATACTTGAATGAATTGATACAGCTTGCAAAGCTATGTATAGAATGTTAGACTGCAGCTATGTATAGAATAGACACAGGCTTAATTTAATTGAATGAAAATTAGAAGTGGTAACCGGGTAGAGGAAACTGTAGTTGACATATGTGGAAAAGAATAGTTCCTTCAGCTGGTCATTTTACTGACTAGATCTTACTGCTGTTTCATTATAATTGATTGTTAATGGATTGCTGTCTTAGCACAGTCTGGTATTGACTCCTATTTTTCTTGCAATTGATTGCATTTCATTGTTAGTTCACCCTCTCGCCATCTTCTTCTGAAATTGTTTTATGCTGGTTTTCCAGATTACTATATTTTTCTGTCTCTTCTGTTCATTGAGCTCATCTGCGTTCTCCTATTCTGTTCTTGCCTTGTCTCACTTATGTACGTGCCCTGCCGCTCTCCCTGTGCCACCTTTGATGCCTTTGGGACATTTTTGAAACTTGAATTCTTGTCTTGATGTGTAGTTTTAGCTGCTATTTGCTGCTGCCCTTTTCCTTGCTCTGTTGCTACTCCCGTGCACTCTCTCTGCTGTGCTGTGGGAGGGTTTCAGGACAGTGAACCTGCTTTCTGATTCAGCCTTGGAAGTAGCTGAAGAGTCAAGGTCTGTGTGGAAGAGCCTTCTGCAAATGTTGGACTATGGAGTCCTTTAGCACAGTTGAGAAGATGTTTCTTGCTGCTACCCCCTGACCCCCCTCCCTGAAGCAGTTTCTTGCCAGTTTGTTAGACTTAGTGTCTTCAGGGCAAATAGGAGGGGGGTGGGTATGGATGTATCCGCATAGGACAATTGCTGAAGTCTTGCTCTCTTTAAGACTCAGACATTTTGGTAACCCCTCTGACATCTTCAGTTCTGGTGCTGCTCAGCCTGTCAGACTGAAAAGTGAGCCACAGTGGAAGGCCTAGTGCCACGGAAACCAAACCACTTCTCTTACCAGCCTAAGACAAAAGCTGGAGGGAAAACAGGGCTCCTTTTCTAAACGGGAAGAATGGTGGCCACTGACACCTCTGCATTGAGTGTGTCTCTGGTGCTTGGCAGAAGCTTGTGGAAGAGTCTTTCTACACCTGAGTGTGTCTTTGTGGCAGTATGAGTAGTTAAGGCCGTGACTCGCTCTTATGCGTGGACAAACCAAATGCAGGCAAGAAGCTCAGCTACCAGAAGAGCTGCCTCACGAGTGCTCTGGCTGTGCTCATAACAGGTATTTCTCTGGTGCTTTGAAAGATGGTCTAACTACTTGTGAGCATATCTTACGTTCTGAAGCAAGTTGAGGAATGGTAGCTGAAACCATAACCAAGCTTTACCATGCTGTCTACTGAGCTCTGATAATCAAAGGAGATGTACAAAACTCCTTCCAAAAGAGTGTGTGTATTGCATCTCTTAAAATCAGACTTGGGATATTTGAGGATATGTAGCATCAATCTTCCTTTTCCTCTTAATTGTGCTAGGAACAAACTTCTATGTGTTTCTTTCCCATAGGAAAAAACTGCCTCATTCTTGCATTAGGTAATATTTCTACTCCCTTTCTGCTGTATACATATCAACACTGCTCATTGTATTGACCAAGATCTCCTGGATGCTATATTCATCCTTATGTATTGTTTAATTATGAAAAAGTTTTTTGCTTTTTTTCTCAAAGCATATTCGGGTTTCAGCTCGACTCTTTGCAACTAAATTTCAAAGAGTTTGTTTTTAATGCGATCAGATTGAGTCACATTTTGCATTTGCTCGTCTTCCATCGGTTCAGTCTTTCTCGACATCTGAAAAAAGCCCTAATAAAACAAATGTAATTGGACTGCATGATAATGTAGGGGTGTGACTGGGGGGGAATAAAGAAGGGATGGCAAGTGGATGACTTCTGAACTGCAGCAAGTGTGACTCAGTCCTCTAAAAATCTCTTAGAGCAAATAAATTGGAGGATTACCTTGGTAAGTGTCAAAATCCACCACCACCACCCTCACCCCCCACAGAAAAGTGCCAAACTGAAAAAAACCCACCCTAACCCAAAACTCAGCTTCTATAGCATTGTAGAACATCAGGTTTTTTAATTTGAAGCTTGCTGTCACTGTATAGGGTGTTAGGAGGATCGTAGGTGAGAGGTATGGTATGTCTCTACAATCGCAGAAATCTCATGACCAAATCTTATTTTTTCAAGATGACAGTCAGCTTTCAACGGAGAGAAGAGAGCACAAAGGGTCTGTTTTTGTGTTGGTTGTTAGTTTTGAGGCCACATGTGCACAAAGTATATGTGAAGGTATTTGATGTGCATGTCAGCAGGAGCCTTGGTGGATGTGGCTAAAGATTGTACCCTGTGCTGCAGTTCAAAAGTCCCATCTTTGAGGAGGGGTTGGAAACATTAGACTAGTCTTCTCTTGACTTTTGTCTTGCATCCTTCTGTGATATTTGGATCTTTTTTAGCTTTTTGTTGAGTGGAAGATAAATCCTAGGCACAACGTGCCATATGTGCTGTCAGTGGCGCAGCAGATTTTTTTTTTTTTTTGCTCCTTCCTGTAAAGGAGACTCGGAACTGTTGCAGGTAAAGTAATGGCAGGAGTCTTGTTCCCTTTGGGGAGGGTGTTTCTGGTCTAGTTTTCTGCTTGGGCAGGTGCCTGGTAGAAATTCTGAAGTATGAGGTTAATATAACTACTCAGCTGTCATGTGAAAAGCTAGTCATTATTTCAATATTCCAAACCTTCTGGGAGAGACTGACATGCCTGATATCTGAGGGCTTGTATCATAAAAATAATTTCCTGACATGCATAAACTCCTGGTGATGCAGTAGCCTCTTCATAGGTTTTCTTCAAGATGGAAATTGATACCTTCATTCGCTCCTCTGGTGCATCTAGAGTGTTTTACAGAAGCTGTCACTGCAAGACATTTTGGACATATGGAACAGGTTGGGTGTACATGTTGGACATATGGAACAGGTTGCATTGTTAAGTGTCAGGTGTCTTGATGTGGAATTAGAGGGGGAAAACCAGGAAGCTTTCAAATGACTTGGTTTATAAGTTACGGAATATTCTATTCAAGTTAACCTCTGTTGTGGTGTTCGGACTCAGTTACAGTGAACCTGTGGGAATAGGTTAGCAGGCAAAGGTGTATCTCTGGTTTGGGAAGTCTAGAAGCCTGTTGCCTTTATGGCTGGCTGTGACTCCTGTGCAGACTGACCATTGTGCTGAGGGTTTTTTTATCCCAAAATCCAAATTCTACCCGTTTTAGACAGGGTGAGAATCTGGGTATCAGTGCTTGAATTTTTCACTCTGTTTTGGTAGGTGAAAATGAGTAGAAAGCACAAAGTTTGAAGGTAACACCAACATCTAGGAACTTAACAGCCCACCTTGTGTGTCCTAATATTACTAGAGGTGCTACTGCTGTTGTGGAAGGAATCAGATCCTGGGGAAAAAACCCTACACTTCATGTAAGTCACCTTTAAAATTGTTGTGGATGTTGGTAGAGCTGCGCATGGTTTACAAATAGCAGATACAGCCCTGTATCGCTTGACCAATGATACACAGTTAGGTCAATCCCCGTCTTCTTCCTTTGTCCTGGAGTCCTCCCGAATAAAAATATTCTCCTATACAAAGCTAGTTATATAGAACAAAGGAGGCTTTTACTTTTCTATTCTTTGAGATGGGAAAATTCAGGGTATAGTATTTGATCTGAATGACTTGAAGTAGCTATTGGGTTTTGCTTTTGTCAGGTGCTGTGGTGTCCTCTATTGCCCTTCTCATTAACTGTTTCTTAATGAAGAAAAATTCATCAAGTACTATTTGAGTTGCATCACACTAAGAACAACAAAAGGATCCACTCCTTTTAAACTCGGTGACTCCGCAAGCAGAGTACACTTGGAAAAAGGAAAAAAAGACAGAGTGCTATTATATGCTGTCTGTAGTGACACTGGGTAGTTATAAAATGAACAACAAATATTTTTTTTATTTGTAGTGGACTTCTTTCAAGGACTCCAAATCCCTACTATGTATGATTTCTCTAAATTCACGTAGAAAGGTGGTCGGAAACATCCCATTGAGGCAGTATTGCAGAAAACTAGGTGCCAGCACATTTGGTGTTATATGTACTTTAAGCCTATACCTCAGCACTCCTGTGGTGTTTTAGTTGAATCTAACTAAAGTTGACACAGGAAAGTTAAAAACAAACAAATCCAAACCCCAAACAAAATCTTGCAAAAAAAAAAACCCAAACAAAAAAAGAAAACCTGCATCCAGTCTCATTCAGTATAGCTCCCTATGATGTAGGGGGCAGCTATTGTTCATTAAAGGATAAACTTGCATTAGAAGGTATCTGTAGAATAATTTGGTATGCTCTGAATTTGTTCATTGCTCTTTGGGGATTAAGACACCTGGTGGCAATGAATGAGGCTATTAAAGCTTTCTAGAATAAAACTGATTCTATTACTAATGAGGTGTAAGGATAAAAGAATGTTAGCTTTATAGTTTGAACTCTTAACTTAATAGCCTTGCAATAGTAGAGATGGTTGTAAATTGCAGGAAACAAAGCTGGGGTTTGAAACTACATTTCCTGATTATTTTTTTTTTTTCACTTGTTTTGGTGTCTCAGGGCTGGAATCACAGAATGGCAGAGCTTGGAAGGGACCTCTGGAGGTCATCTGGTTCAACTTCCCTGCTCAAGTAGGGTCATCTAGAACTGGCCCTGTGGTGGAAAATTTTATTTATTTATTTGCTTGTATGGTAAGATAGCATCCATGTGGAGCAGCCAGAGAGCACTGTATTTCCTAACCTGTTTTCTTACTTCCTTGCTGCTTACAGTAAACGAGTGTTGGAATATCCTCTTAACACTTCTGGAAAGCTTTCATCTTTCTCCTCATTCCTACCTTCCCCATCTGCCACCATTTGTCCTTGTTAATTAACTAGGAACTGAGTTTACAAGTGGTACTCCACCATCCAAAACTTCTTCAAGATGCAAAGCTCTAATAAATCTCCATGTAACAGACTTACAATCACCTGGTTGGATTCTGGTAAGCCTTTATGTGATTGCACCAGCAATGAAACATTATATGAGTAGGGAAATGGGCACGTGATTACGTGGATTAATCTCTTCCCCTACATATTACTTCTAGAGGAAGCTGTTACAGTTGTAGATTTAGTTTTCTGTAAAAGAAGCCTTGAGCTAGTGCAGCTTTGGCTACTTCTGCTTGGTTTGGGCAGAAGGGTGTCACAGGCTTTCCAAATGTGAACAGCAGTGTCTTGTTTTGGACCTTTATAGTGATCTCCCAGGATGCTCTTTCTTTTCCCAGGGGGAAGATACTAGAGACTTGGAGGAGGCTGGGAGTGGTGTATGGGGGAGTGTATTGTGGGCAAACTCTTCTAAGACCTGTTCAGGATAAAATATTCCTTGTTTTCAATAGAAAACTGAAATTTCTGTATAGAGACAGGTGGGAAGGACCTGCTCTCAGCTACAGCAAATAGTTGGGGTCCTCCTTGGGGACAAGGCTCCGACTCCTGTACACAGGAAAGAGGAGAAGATGACAAGCCATCTGTGTTGTGGCTGTAGAATTCCCGGTTTGTCTGGGAATCAAAGGAGATGTGTCATCTAAGACAGTGGTTCTCCATGGCAAGGAATCTGGCCAAACTGAAGCTAGTGGCTCACTCATAGGCTGTTCTTCATTAGACGTTTCTTTTTTATTAATCTGCACTTGCTTTCCTTCTAGGGTTAGGGAGTGGAATAGTCAGGTAAGAGAAAAAACAGAGGTTGCTCAAGACTTGTGCTAAATGTGTCTCTGTGGTCCTTATGCGATTCTGGCAGACCATCTTGTGGCTGATAGATGACAAAAAATGCCCAAGTTTGGTGTTGGGGGGTGTGTGTTTGGTTTTTTTCCTTGACTGTCTTGCGCAGAAAGATTTTTAAGTTGCAAACTTAGTATCTTTCCTCATTTTAGGGAGTTTGAGTTAGGTGATTAACATTCCTGTGGCCGTGTGTTTTAATTACTGAATAGGGAAATAGGTTACAGCATTGTCTTGTGTTTTGCATAGAAAGTAGGAGCAGTTGTCACTATTAATAACAAAATAGGGTGACCAAATGTGCGTGTTGCTATAATCTGTAGTGAGATGACCCCTTCCAAATGCCTGATATGGGGATCGAGTGGTAGTGATGGGCTTTCTTCTATGTGCACTTAATTTACCAAGTATGCGTGCTTGGATACTAATATGATGGTGCCTTAGAAATATCTGTAATAGCTACAGAGAGCAGTAGAGTACGAATCCCTTTTTATATTAAATCGGAGTTGAAGGGCTGTGTTTTTCTGAAAACGTTCTCAGCTTCTGTATAATTGACTGGGGGGGGAAGGAGGGGTTACAGCTGCACAGTAGACATCTTCATCAGTGAGGCTATTTGTACTGTTAAACAGTATATTCTTTAGAGGCAGGCACTTGGTAGCAAACTAAGCTGTCAGTTGGTGTTACACATACTACTTAGGGAGCTTAAAGGCTGTAATATCGAGAGAACAAAGCTAAAATAAACATCCTTTATAGTTCATGAGGTTAACTTTCTACTTGTTCAGGCTTTTGATAATTAGTTTCCTTCATGTCTGTCCCTTATATTGCCTTTTGTTTGCAGAGTTCTCCTCGGGTTCAGCAACTTGGTTCGCAGCCTGGCTTTAATCTTCATTTGTGTGCTGTTCCCTTTGAAAATACTCTATAGTTTTTCTTCAACAGAAGCACATACAGTCCTATTTAATCTTGGCTTTGTTGCTCTATGTAAAGCTGCTTGGCATAATGCTGGAATAAAGCTTTAGAGAAAACTCATACATTCAAGTAATTCATGAATTTTCCTGTACCTCAGAGAAGCAGAGAGAGCCTGTGTACTGGCTCATCAAGAGAAGCTAAATTCCAGTTAGTGTGCTAGAAAGAGCTTGCCTAAAAATCCTGAATTCCAAATACTTTCTCTCATCCCCAAATTACATCTGAGATGATGATCTTATGGTGGTGCTTCTTTATGGCCTCTGGAGCTTTTTGGTTTGTTTTTAATTTATAGCTGTTCTTATTCTTCCCTCTTTCCCCTATTTTTGTCATGCTGGAAATATTTGGAGCAGAATCAAGCTCTGGAAATAAACAGATTTATTACACTGTTCAAAGTGTCTGTATCCTGCTCAATGGACAGCTGGGATCAGCACAGAAGAAAAGTGTTTCTTGAAAGGCAGCATGGGCAGCAGACTGTATCACTGGGAAATGAGAAGATAATTTCATAGTAAATTTGTAGCAAGCTTGGAATGCTGTCAAGTATGGGTTGACAGGCGGATGACATGGAAATACTCAACTTCCAATGCCCTTGCAAGCTAACTGTTTTGTGATTATTTTGCAATGCTCATCCTTTATTTAGTTTTATGATCCAAACTGGAAAATAAACTATTTGAACAGTTGGGAACAGAAAGCGTCAGCCTACTTTGGTCTTGACTAAATTACTTTCTCTTCAGCCTTCTTTTCCCCTCTCATCTGTCTTTTCCTCCACCCTGGCGCCTTCTGAAGTTTTTGACCATTTCTGGTCCAAGTGATCTGACAAGAGAAATGTTCTGCGGGTTAGTGTCCTTTCCGTTAAAAGTTCTGGTAGAAACAAAGCAGACGAGCTGGCCAGTCTGCTCTGTGCTTGTCCGGTTGCCCAGGCCACTCATCCAATGGGGTCCTCCAGGGAGTGCGTCCCAGCTCTGGCCAGAGTTGTCTTCCTGTCCTCCGTACAGTGAGTTACTGCCTTTTTCGGTTGTGTTGTTTCTTTCCTTGAATTCCATAAACTGGACACTTCTGAACAACTCCAGTTAAGACTGAGGTTTTTAGGGTGGTTTTTTTTTTTCCTGAAACACTTGTTTATGTAGCAATGAGCATAGTGAGATCCTGTACTCATCCGAGGCCTTGCTGGGTTGCAGTGATGAGCGTTGGTGTTCCTTTTGTTTTTGAAAAGCTAGCAAAAATGTCCTTTTTTTTCTTTCTTTCTTTTTAAAACAGTCCATAGAGCTGTGTGAGTTTTCATTGTGGAGATAGGAAGTGAAAAGGATGAAACTTTAATGAGTTCATGACTTGCTCATTTTAGTAATTGGAAACTTTTGTGCAAAGGATATTGAGAGAGGTTTGCATGCACAGACTTATTCACAGGATCTGAATAAACCTTGGTTATTGTAAAGGAGGAGAATGCACCTTACAATGACCTGAGCAGAAGCTGCTCCTGGAAGTTGTTGAGCACAAGGTTTTTCCTGTACCTGCCCTTTCTAACCTGATTTTGGCTATGGGCTTTAAGGATATAATCAAAACTGACCTTTCTTTCCTTTACTTTCCACTTAGCACTTATAATTCTACATCAGTATCAAGAATGTTTAGCTCACTAGGTAGAATCTTAATTGCAGCATGTTCTACAATGTCTACACAGTGACATGCCTACATGGTCTATCTGATCTACTGACTAGGCTTTCATAGGACTTAAAATTTGTGATTTTATTACTTAGTGATTAAAAAATAACTTGGTTTGTTTGTGTGTTTTGTTGTTGTTCTGTTTTAAAGGAATATTGATGATTGCTTTCAGCTTTTTGAGAGGTAGGTGTGACAGTATTTGCACACGGAGAGAGAATCTGTGGTAATGAGTTTCTTTCAAAAGGTGCTCTTCTAATAAAACTGCAAGAGCAATCTCAGACAGCTTTGGAAATATCTTAAGATTGAGATTTGCTGCATTTTCATGACATACAATTATGTTTCAGTATTACGTGTGGGTGTATGTATAAGAGAGGAAGGTAATAAGGCTAACAAATTTGGACAGAATCCAATATTTAAAGCTAGAAAGTGAATAGGGCTATTAACGCTTCCAAACTGTGAATCCACTTGCAGTCCTGTGAGTCATGTCTTCCTAGACTCCACGTACACTCAGGGAGAGGGAAAGGAAGAAGATGGCAAGAAAGGAAAAAGTCAAGAGAGCTCTAATGCTGTATTCTCTGGGTGCTTTGGAAGGGTAGAAGAGGAATATGTATGTGTAGGCACACGCACATGTGTGTGGCTGGTGTGATGTTTGAGCAGAACTTTTACGTATGGTGGCTAGTTTGCCTCATTCAAACTTAAAACAGTTCAGTGAAGTTTCTGTCCTCAAAATCTGTGCTGCTAAAGCAAAAGGGTACCCAAGGTGGAAGAGGAGCTGTTGTCTGTAGTATATCTGCGTGCTACTTTGCCAGCTGCGAGGAACACACTTATTTTTTGGGCAAGATAGTCAGGTATGAAGGCTTTTACCAATCTCTAGAAGTAGATGTGATATACAGCCATGATGCTGCAGCACTTCCACCTACAGATTTTTACTTGTTTCCCAAACCATTTCCTCTTCTAACTGGAAAAGCAGAAAGAAATGTAAGCTGTGATCTGCAGCTGCAAAAGTAAAAATTATTTCAAAGGAAAAAATCATCATATAAAAGCAGAAATACTTTTAACTTCAAGGTGTTTGAAATGCTGAAAGTGTACCAAATAGCTCCAGCTATGTGTTCATCATTTGAAGCAACTTAAACCAATTTATTGTTGTAAGAAATGGAAGCGATGGCTAAAATAAATCCATCAATAATGTGTAACAAAAAGGTAAGGAAGCTGATGGCAACAGCCACAAACCAACAGTTTAAAAAATGCTAATGAAGGTTAAAGTATCTGGAAAGTCTGTGACAATTGAGGCTGAAGGACAACTGGCTCCTTTGTCAGAAACCAACTAGGTCTTAGTAGCAGTGGGCTGGTGGAGGAGTCTGGCCTCCCCTCTGCAGGACTCCAGAGCCAAGTCTTGGCTACCAGATAGCATTGCTAGATGGTGGCAATGCTATGAAAAATTCCATGTGTGTTTTCTTTCACTAGTCACTACTGGCTGTTTAATTTGATACTCACCCAACAGTCTTGTAAAAAGGCTGAAAAATGATCTTATGTCACAATTACTAACCAACCTGTTAATCTAGGGAAATTGATTCAGGTATATTTTCATCATATCAGTCCCATTGCATGAATTAAAACTGTCGTGACATCCTTCGTGTTTTGCAAGGTAATTTCTTTTAAGGAAACTTATTTGCATGGTTAATTCAAGTCAGACCAGAAGTGCAGAATTAAATACTGAGGGTAATTAACCACAGTAGCAGCTTGCTGAAGGGTGCAGTCTCTCTCACGTGGAGACTTCAAGTCAAGATCAGATATGAGTGGTATTTTCTGGTTAAGCTAGCAGGTGTGAGATGGATGGAGGAGTTAGTGTCGGGCTCTGGAAGGTGCTATGTAGGAAATTGATGAGATTATTATTATGGCCTCAAGGTCACCATGGTTGCCATGTACCATTCTGAGTGGCAAAAGGTGAAAAATCATGAGTTGTCTAGTAAGGAGTGTAGATGAAGAGACCTTAAGGGCTGTTTCTCCAATAGCTGAAGTCCTCAAGTCTTTGCTTCTTTGGGAGTAACAAACATTTGACTCCTAGCTTAACATTTTTATACAAGTAGTGGGCTTTATTTTAGGCTCCTCTTTGTTCTAAGATGGTGGGTAATTAAGATTATTCTTATGCCTCACTGTGAGCTGTGCAGCTTTTTTTTTTCTTCTCTGCTTCGCAGCAACTCTTATCCTCTTAAACATTTTGTCTGCTTAATTTTGCCCTGGAGATTTGCCTGTCCACCTCACAGTGTGATGGCACAAGTGTTTATAGTGGCATGAAGAGAAGAGGGGAGCGAGGTGTGGGGGAGGAAATCACAGCCTTTCTCTGGGGACAGAGAAACCACTTCTTTCAACAACAGTGCTGGTTTATGCTGCTTTAAATGCTGACAGTTGTGCTGTAAGAGGACTCTGTGCTCCAGGTGTATGTCTGAAAGCTGAACTAAGTTGTAACACAAAAATCCTTTGCTGAGCAAGTTAGTTCAGAGAGCAAACTTTTCCTCAGAAAAGACATGTCAAATAAAGTCACTGCTATTTAAGTTCCCACCTTTTTTCTCTAGCCTCTTCCCCGTAAAGCTATTCTGTTCCTACAAGTGCTGCTTGATTTAAGGTTAATGTCAGATGGGAAATATGTGGCTGTGAAACTACTAACATGGAACTAATGGAATGATTTTAATTCCTTTAAGTGACCTATCCATTTTCAGCTTTATTACTGCATGGTCACTGCTTCCCTCGGTGCTTGGAAAATTGGAGCTGGGGGAGGGGAAGCTTTGTGCACAACTTAAATTATTCATGTTGACAAAGGTTAGAGACTTGACTGGAGGGGCAGCTCTTTCTTCTGTGTTTCCATTTGTCCAGGCTGGACAGCTTTCTTGAGAAGATCTCTGCATGTTTTTCTTTGCTTGGTTTATGAAGTTGTTTCACCCTGCACTTGGGCTTTATCCTATCTCTTGTTTCTGAAAACCAGCGTGCTTGCTGCCTGAACAGCAGTCTTCCTCCATTGCTCACTTTTCCCCTTTGTTTTGAAGGTCTCCCCAAAGAAGGGTGGCAAGAAATCTAAGTCCACTCAGCTTTAACATCAACACAGTCGCAGTTCACTTCTGTAGCTTAAGCCACAAAGCTCTTTAGCTCCATATACCTCTACAATATGCAAAGAAGGGCCAAGGGTGAGGCAGGCTGATTTCCATGGAGAGTTTTGACTGTCTGTGAAACTGGCTGGTGCCACAGCAGATTTGCAGGGCTGAAGGCTGTGATATCTGACAGAAGTAAAGAAATAAGATCTGGCCCTGAGGGACTCTGAAGAAGTTCCTCTGATTTTCCCATTTATTGGGAAAATGATGTTGTGAGACTCCAACTGACAAAGATCAAAGCTTGCTAGAAGTGGCCTGAAGGTGGGGTAAGGATAAACATCTGAAAAACTAGAGGTTACATCTTGCATCTGAGTTCCTCTTTTCTCTTACGGTCAGGAGGCAGAAGTGTGATAGCACCTGGGATTGCCTTGCAGAACTAATGCATAGGCCTTTTGCTACAGATTCAATTTGTGCAGTCAGTGCCAGGATCTCTGGGCAGAAGAGGGACTATTAGTGTCTGAGTATTATGTATGCAAGGTTAATGCAGCAGAGGTAAGAATGTAGAGGGATAAGGAGAACAAGGAGCTGATGTAGGCATGATACTGAAATGGATTGCAAGCTTCTTGCTCATTTTCTTACACAATCAAAATACTCAAGAGAGGGAATTAGGAAAAATGCTGTTCTGTTTGTTTCAGAGATTCATGGTGTAGGATTTCTGATAAACTTTCCCAATATTGATTACTGAAATAAATGTGTGAGGATTGCTTTTATATTAAAATTCTTAACCTATGAAATCCTCTGAGTTCAAGGAAAGGGTGTACTGAAGCGAGATCTCAGGATTAGGCTCAGTTCTCAAGGCTGGATGGGGCTTTGAGCAACCTGCTCTAGTGGGAGGTGACCCTGCCCATGGCAGGGGGGTTGGAACTAGATGATCTTTAAGGTCTCTTCCAACCCAAACCATTCTATGATTAAGTATACAGAGGGATTTTTAATTATATTAAATTCTGTGTCATCTACACATGCAGCTGTCATGGTACTAACTTCAGAGAACTGATACTATTGTCATCTCCTTGGGGAACTAGGAGAAGAAAGAACTAGCATCTATTTGTGTCTTGGTCACCCTGTTGTTTGCTCTAACATGTGGCATCTCTCATAATAATTTAATTCTGTTCTGCTGCCAAAATGAAGAAACTACAATTGTCTTTTTGAAAGAGGTATTCCGGTAGACTAATTCAGATTTGAGGAAAAAAATGGTCTAATTCCTGTTGCAATAGCATGGTTCGTAAGTTGCTTTGCAGTCCTAGAGTAAGGAAAGTCTGTCATTCAACTTGACTTGCCTGTATTTCTGTAGTCTGCTTCTTTGGCTGAGGCAGACTGTAGAAAAACTGGGAAATAAATCTATTCTGGATAAATTTGACAGGTGCTTTTGGCTGTGTAAAGGGGAAAGAGGGGGAGTGTTACTGACCTTCCAGATTGTTTGAGTCAAAGGTGGTAACATAACAATGTTATGATAAAATACTGAACCAGCTGGGAATTGTTTGGAATGCCTTGATTTCAAAGTCTTCAGCCTGCTTAGCCCTAAGGAAAGCTCTAAAAGTATCAGTCCTGTATTTAAAAAAAAAAAAGGGTGCGGGGGGAAGGGTAAAAGCTATTTTCAATTATTGTGTTAATGAAGGCTTCTGGTTTTAATGGCTTTCATTCCTGTGCCCCGCAATTAGATGAATTCTGTCTGATTGTAACTTTAAATATTGTAGAAGATGGTGATCATTGACCTCAGAGCATAAAAAAGCAGAAAACTTGGGTTTCTGGTTGGAGCTGTTTTATTTTTGCCTTCAAGGAAGCTGAATTGGTCTCTGCAAATAAAAGCAAATGTAAAACTCTGCAGAAGTGAAAGCAAAAATTTTGCACTTTATGCATTTGTGTCTGCTGTTGACTCTTGCTTGTGCCATCACTTCTGGAGAAAGTTGACCATATAGCCTTAGCTATCAAGACCTCACAAATACAGCAGGCTGTTGTCAAGTTAAGATGATGCTTTAAATTGCCTCTCTGCTTAGAGTCTTCCAGAAGCATAGCCATCAAAGCAGCCCTCTATAGGGAAGCTGAACTCTTCTAAGTTCTGTTTTAAAAGAAAGTAGAAGGAAGAGGACATGGGAGGTCGGATGAAGGCAGGAATGCAAGTTCCATGTTTGGCTGGTCTCTCAAAGTGGTGATGTCATCTGGCTGCCTCTGCCTGGGAACACAGCTCTCAGGATGCTGCTGCAGTAGAGCATGGTACCAGATTTTTATTCTTCTAGCTTCTGCCCATTCTTGATTTTGATGTCCAGGGACTGCAAGGTCTTCCCCTCAAACTTTGGATAAAATGACATCTAATGTGAGCTTAAATTTATGCATGTTGGTTTGGTCATAGAATCATAGAATGGTTTTGGTTGGAAGGGACCTTAAAGATCATCGAGTTCCAACACCCATTCCATGGGCAGGGACGCCTTCCACTAGACTAGGTTGCTCAAAGCCCTATCCAGCCTGCCCTTGAACACCTTCAGGGAAGAGGCATCCACAACTTCCCTGGGCAACCCGTTCCAGTGCCTCACCACCCACACAGAAAAGAACTTATTCCTGATATCTCATGTAAATCTACCCTCTTTCAGTTTAAAACTGTTACCCCCTTGTCCTATTGCTACACTCCCGGCTAAAGAGTCCCTCCCCATATCTCCTGTAGGCCCCCTTTAGGTATTGGAAGGCTGCTATAAGGTCTCCCCGGAGCCTTCTCTTCTCCAGGCTGAACAACCCCAACTTTCTCAGCCTGTCTTCATAGGAGAGGTGCTCCAGCCCTCTGATCATCTTTGTGGCCTTTCTCTGGACCTGTTCCAACAGGTGCATGGCCTTCCTCTGCTGAAGGCTCCAGAGCTGGATGTAATACTCCAGGTGGGGTCTCATGAAAGCAGAAAGTAGAGTGGCAGAATCACCTCCCTCAACCTGCTGGCCATGCTTCTTTTGATGCAGCCCAGGATGCTGTTGGCTTTCTAGGCTGCAAGTGCACATTGCCAGCTCACAGTGAGCTTCTCATCCACCAACACCCCCAAGCCCTTCTCCACAGGGCTACTTTCAATCCATTCTCTGCCCGACTTGTTTTTGTGCCTGGGATTGCCATGACCTAGGTGCAGGATCTTGCACTTGGCCTGGTGGAACGTCATGAGGTTTGAATGGGCCCACCTCTCAAGCCTGTCCAGTTCCCTCTGGATGGCATCCCTTCAAAAACCTTGTTTATCAACCTGTGTTACTTCTGTGTTTCACATGACCAGAGGGCAGTCCTGGGTAGCATATGAGTACACCTTTTTCATTTGTCTTATTACTCTTTTTTTTTTTTTTTTGTTCATTTATCATGTTTCTCCATGTTGGGCTGTGTTAGGACTCTAGCCTTTATGCAACATTGCTCCTGTCTTGCTTTTGACAAATCAAGCCCTTGGAATATAACACTTGGCAGCCATGCGGGTTGAATGCTGAAAAGTGTAAGGTTATACCCAGGCTGTAAAACACCACTCTGCATCGAACCAAGTACACGTGAGCTCTACTATATATGATGCAATACTGCAAAGATACTGCTGTAGGCGTTATGCCCTATTGGTATGTTATGCAAAGGTGTACCTCTGCATTGTCTTTAATTTAATAATTGGAAGGAAAATAGATGACGTCTGGAGAATGAGCTTCACTGGCAGAACTTCTCCTCTATGCTCTGTTCTCAAATGTGTCGTAACTGTTGATGAAAACACTGGCAATTTGCAAAGGCTCTACATATAACTGTCTTGGCAAGGGGATGGGTAGGCGGGAAAGAGCAATATGGCAGATAATGTGACAGTGGACCTTGAGCCACTGTGGCAATGAGCTGCTGAGGGAGTTAATTTGCATAAGTTAAAACCAAAATAAACTACTGCTCTCAACTAGAACTGCAAAAGCCATACAGATTTGATGGAATTCTCTGGCACTCTCTATACAATGGTGGATGCAGTATGCATGAAATTATATACTGGAATTTTGGGGTTTTGTGGTGATTGTTTTTTCTGTCAAGATTCTTTTTTTGAACTGGAGAACTAAGTTTGTTTAAAAATAAAAAGAAGTGTAAATGGAAATGCATTCAGTGAGAGAAAGGTCTGTGAAGGTTAATATGTCTGATGTAGTTGGGGTTTTTTCTTGTTATTGAGCTTAGTGGAGGGATTGCAGTGATGGGATGACAAACTGGTGACCAGTTCTGCTAAAGGATTTGTGACTCTGGGAAAAACTTTCTACGCCTTGCCTTCTGATGCAGCACCATGGCTCTTTAAGGAGAGTGACTGTTAAATAGTCATCTGAAAAGTTGAGGGAGCTTAACTCCCTTGGGATGCTTTGGTGTGAAAGGTGAAAAGATTTAGAGCTTTTCTTGCCTAGTGAAAATACAGGTTATTTACAACAAAGTGATGTTCTCTCAGTCCCTGGGGTTGTGATGAAGATCACTTTTGGGGTTGGGTTTTTTTTTGTGTGTGTGTGAAATCCTTATTTATTTTTTTTTGTGCTCAAAAACTCAAATGTTGCAATTCTTTGGCTCTGTGGGACTGCAGACACTGTCGGTCTCTTTGCTTAGCCAGCTCTGGGGCTGGACCATTTCTGGCTGTTACAGAGAAACCAGTGAGTTACAAGCTTAAGAAACAGATTAATTTAAATGCATTTGGTTCAATATATCATAAGGAACCAACTTAACTAATTGCATTTTAAACCACAGCAAGAGGAGCCAGAAACCCAGCTTTGGCAGATGTTCTTTGCTTCAGGAGTTCAGAGACCTTCAGGATGAGTCAGTTGCCCAAATGCAGGCATCTAGTGCTGCTACAGTTTTCAAGACCCTGTATGGGACTAATAGATATGATGTAAGGTGCAGGTTTCCCCTGCATCTTCTCTCTGCAGCTGTGGCAGGAGACAAAGCAAGGCACTTCTACACACTGAGAGGAACAGTAGGTGCCTGTGATCAGACATCTGAATTCCTAAATCTCCTCTACTTTTTTTATCCCTCACTGTCCCTGTACTCCAGTGTGATAGTACATGATAGCAGTGTCCCTCAGAGGTCTGTATTGGGACTGGTACCGTTAAATATCTTTATTAATGACACAGTGGGATTGAGTGTACTCTTGGCAAGTTTGTAGGTGACACCAAGCAGAGTGGTGCAGTCAACTTGCTTGAGGGAAAGGATGCCATCCAGAGGGGCCATCCTTGACAGGCTCACGTGAACCTCATCAAGTTCAACAAAGCCAAGTGCGAGGTCCTGCACCTGGATCAGGGCAATAGTCAGTATCAGTACAGACTGGGTGATGAACAGATTGAGAGCAGCCCTGAGGAGAAGAATTTGGGGATAATGGTGAATGAAAAATTTGACATGAGCTAGCAATATGCACTTGCAGTCTAGAAATCCAACCGTATGGTGGGCTGCATCATAAGAAAGGGTGGCTAGCAGTCCACCTCCCAAGGCCAGGGAGATGATTCTTCTCCTCTACTCAGCTCTCATGAGACCCCACCAGGAATACTGCACCCAGCTCTAGGGCCCCCAGCTCAAGAAGGATGTGGGCCTGTTAGAATGCATCCAAAGGAGGGCCATGAAAATTATCTGAGTGTAACCTCTCCTTTGAAGAATGGCTGAGAATGCTTGAGTAGCTCAACCTGGAGGAGAGAAAGCTTTGGGGATGCCTTATTGTGGCCTGTCAATATTTAAAGGGGGCTTATAAGAAGTGTGATAAGACAAGGGGCAATGGTTTAAACTGAAAGAGGGTAGATTTATATTAGATATAAGGAAGAAATGAGGGTGATGAGTTGCTGGAACAGGTTGCTCAGAGAAGTTGTGGATGCCCCTTCCCTGGAAGTGTTCAAGAATGTGTTGGATGGGGCTTTGAGCAACCTGATCTAATGAAAGCTGTCTCTGCCCAAGTCAAGGGAATTAGAACTTTAAGGCCCCTTCCAACCCAAGGCATTCTATAGTTATATGTTATTACAGCATTTTTAATGAAATGCTGAATTCCTCTTCCAGTAGCATAGGCTAGATTTTGTTTCTAAATCTGTGAGGGTAGATCTAAAGCACTCATCTCATCTTCAGCTTTGTAGCTTGCCCTGCTCCCACAACACTCCTCAACTTTGCCTTTGTTCCTTCCATAGTTCTAGTGCTACACCTCTTGTATCTGTCTAAAAATGCAATTTAAACTCTTTATTCTGCTGCTTTGCTTGCTCTGTTGTATAACTGCATCAATAAAAGTCCTACTCTAAAGAGCTCTTCACATGTGTCTAGATTTGCAAGGCAAAATAAAGTCTCCATGTACAGAAGCCCTATCATCATTTAATTCTCATGAGTGCTGGCACACTACATCTCCCACAAATTGTGGGATTTCTTTCTGCTCACCAAGAGTTTGGGAGTTATAGATTGCTTTTGAATTTTGCTTTTTTCTTCCATCTCTGTGCATAACTGCTTAGTAGTTTCTTCTGTCGTGTTTATGACTGGCTCCTACACCCTTGACAGCAACATTTACTACAACAGCTGAAAAACATTGTAATGAAAATAACATATTCTGGTAACAACAGCTGTCAATCTAAATATGTGTCTGCTTCAACTGTAAGCATACAGATTCGTGGGTCCTACAGTGACCAAAGAGGAAACCTCTTTCCAGGCTGGGAAAGCTCTTCATGGGGCAGAAAAACTGTACAGGTAACTGTCCATCACTGAAGACAGAAACAATAGAATAACTCCTGGAATACAGGTTTGTAACACATTTTCAGTCTATCCTACCTGCCCTATAGGAGTTTGATTTTATTTATTTACATCTCTACAAGATTATGCTTAATTTTGTAGCATGCTGAACTGTTAGGCTGTACTTTTTTCTCCTGATTTTGAGGCTGAATGTTACGCAAGTTGATTTAGGTGTTAAAGTTTGCTTTGACATCTGTGCCTCTGAATGCCAAATACTTTGCATTGATCCAGAAAATGCTAGGGGCCAAGAGTTATTATTCCCATTGAAGTGCACCTTGTCAAAACAAAAATTTCAGGGATGGGAAGAAGCATCCCAGGACAGACCTAGGATGTTTGGTCCCAGAGTGGAAAGCCTTGTGGTTAGAGATTAATTCTCCTGCCTGTTCAGGCAGCCTATGTATTTGGAAGTTGGATCATTATGAAATGATCAGTCAGCTGAAGTGGGAGCTGCTTGTACCTAGTCAACAGAAGTACTGAGAGCAGGAATATGCCTCAAGTAAGTTTTAAGTTTGTTTTTGTTCTGTGAAATGCCTTATTTGTGACTCTAGGCAGAAGCATTCTGTATTTCTAAACCTTCTTTAGGAGATGTGTATGCTTATCCTTTTTTCTTTAGCAAGAACAGGTCTTAAGAATGAGGGGAGGGGGATGGTGATTAGTACCCTGTGCTATTATAGGCTGCTATGGGATTGAGCACAGCCAGCCCTTCCTTCTGAAGCTGGGCAGGTGTGCAAAAGAGGAAGAAAAAGGAATGAGGGCAGGCAGGTCAGGATGTGGGACCATGTGGTGCAGTGCTTATTTTCAGCTGAGAGAGAGAAATCCTGAGATTCAGCCTCTGATTTCAAACAAAAGAAGAACAATAAACACCATCAAAATGAAAAACCCAAATAAACTAAAAAAACACCACACAGGTATTTTTATACATATTCTTGTCTCTGACAGAGGATGAAATTGAATTAGGGCGATCTTGTGTGTTTTGGGAAGCTATGGAAAGCCTAGTGTTACTGTTCAGGACCGGAGGTGTGCTCTCGGTCTGGGCTGAGCAGCTCCGAAGAGACCGATAGAGGAGGAGTGTCTCTTCGGTGCATTGATAAGTGCCTGGTAAGAGCTTGCTCTTACAGCTCTGAGTTCAAAAGCTTGATGTTGTGAAACTTGAAGTCTTAAAACAGTGGCAGAATAGGGGGGTCTCCATGTTTAGACAGCTGGTGAAACACTGTTTTCAATATTTGCTGTTATCAAAGTCTTTGGACTTTCTGTTTTTCTTGAAGGTCTCACTGAAGGTGCTAAGCTGCTGCAGCTGAAGAGGAAACTCAGTTGGCAGGTGTCGCCAGGGAGTTTCTTGCTGGATCCAGTAGCCCCTTTTGTGGAAGCTCATTTGCTGCTTTTCACTAGCAGGGAGGATGCTGAAAGGTTTCTTTTTCTGGCGCTCTTGAGCTACTGGAGTCAGTGGTTCATTAGTAACTAAGGAACAGAAGTGTTTACAGGAAAAGCTCCTAGAAGCTGGCAATAGGCTGTTCTCTGAAAGCAAAGTTGTTTTGATCCCCTGTTTGTTTTTTCTAGAGGGTGAGGGATTTGTCCATAGTGATCCGACTGCTGACAGAGTATCTTGTAAAATATGACTTGAGAAGCACCATTAATGTTATATCATCTGATTAGTCAAGCAGTCCTACAGAAGGGACCGAGAATGATGACTTTACCTCAAAGGGTTGCTTAGTCTTGCTACATTAAACTCTATACTGGGTAACGTAATATGGGAAGAGAATGCAATAAATACAGAAATCTGTGGGAGGTCAGATGTCCTGAAGCGTTATCTTATTTTATGGTCTCTGGGGAAGGTATTGCTTGGGTATCTTTAATGATACTTCTTTTGTACTATCTATAGTAGAGACGGCACTGTCATTTTTGATGTACTCCTCCTTTGACATACCTTTGGTATTCAAAGGACAGTAACTGGACTGTTGGAGATGTTGCCTATAATGGATTCAGATTAGCTTATTACACAGAAGTTGAACTAAGTAGTTATAAAATTAGATTAAATCTAATCTCTTTGGAGGAGCGAAGGTGGGAGTTTGAACATGATGTTTGCTCCCATATTAATGTGTTTCCAGAATGTCATTTGGTTTTCAAGAGGCGCTGTACTTGAAGGACTGATCCCCAACAGAATTGCTTTGTCATGGGGTGAACAGTGGGTCAAAGGACTCTATTAATCTGAAGTTCAGTGTTGGTTTTTTTGGTTTAGTGTTGGGTTGGGTTTTTTCCTGCAACAGTTAAAGAAACAGCTGTTCTTACAAACTGGTGGTTGGAGCATCAGCAGTTGCAGGACTTTTTTTGACAAATTTATAGTAACTGCTGAGAAATTTAATCTTGACTGATGGGCTTAGGGAGGCAGTAATAGCATCCTGCCATTCATATGCATTCATATTTACTTCAAATTAGAAGTGGAGAAAAGTGATGACAAATTGCAAGGGGAGATAAGTTTGTTCTGTGAACAGCTAGCCCTATTGGAGAGTTGTGCTGTGCCACAGCCTCAGTTTTTAAACTGCTCCCAGAGGTGCTGCTGTGGCAAGCTGAAGCGTCTTCTTAGGTAGGAAAGTGCTTTCAGGAAAAGGTGACTGTATTTAAGCCGCACACTGATTCATTTAAGTTTAAAACTTGGAAATCAATCTTTTTTTGGATAAATGCTCTCATCCCAATAAATGCAAGGTGATACTGGGTCACAGCAAAGCTTTCTGGGGTAGTGGTGTTGCATTCTGCCCCATTTGGGCTGTAAGCTGAGGACAAACCTGTCTCATAAATTCAAGCTTATATCCATGCTGTGAATTGAATAAACCTGTTAGGTGGCCAGCATAGTTCCACTCCGTGTTGGTTTTTATTGATGCAGGCCTATAGCTTGTCCTGACATGACAGATGATTTAATAAGATCAATATTATACAGGAAAAAATGTCAAGTCAGAATGGGCATAAAGCCAGCAATGTGTAATCTTCACCTATCTTGGACTTAGTTTCTGTGCTGATCCTGAGCAGAAGAACCTTGAGATAATGTGTTGCATTGGACTTTTTGAAAAGGGCAGTAAAGTTTAAAAGTCACTCACTGGTGCTTCTGATATAAAAGGCAGTAAATTTAATCTGAATCCTCCTCCCGTGAGGTAGATATGTCATTGTTACTATCAGAGGGAAGTATACCAAGGCCGTACCAAAGTGTGGTTCAATGCCAGGTTACCTAGCATTTGCTTTTGAAGACTAAGATTAGCATTTTGAGGTCCCAATGGTTGTAACATTACATGTGAACCTTTAGCAGTAAGCTGAAGTCTTGCCTATTATCCTGAAATGCTAAAAGCATGAGAAAGCTGTAACATAAGTGTTCCCATTTAAACACAGACATCCAGAGCCTTAAATACAAACATAAGGAGGAATTTCTTGTTTGGTTGCATACAAGACCTTTTGGTCTTGTTTAATCTTGGTGATGGAAGGAGAGGGAAGAAGATGACCCCAGTTACCAGCTGCTTCTGAAGCTCTAATAATTCTTCTCCCATCCAGAATGATGCTGTTTCATGCTGCATTTTGTCTGTTCTGAGCCCCCTGCACTTTGTGTGCGCTCAGGTTTCACTGTATTAGAATGGTGGTTTTGTAGCATTGATCATCTTGGGTCTGCGTGGATGCCATTTTTCATAGAATCATAGAACAGTTTCGGTTGGAAGGTTTTGTCACAGGAGGAATAGTTTCATAGATGTGGAAAAAGGATTTAAATGCTTCCTTTTACAGTAGTATCTATGAAGACAAATGATGGCTATAGAAAGAGGCTTTCCTATGAAGGTGTTAAGGATTTGTTAAGAAATTCTGTCTTCAGACTGTTGAATGAGCTAAATTTATCACTAGAGATTAATTACACCGAATTATATACATACACTGAAAAGTTCCTACTTTCTGTGCTCTTGCCTGTATTAATTTTTCTGCATCCTTTTTATGCTTCTTATGTACCATTACCCACCTCCTTAATGTCCTTCATCTATTCTTGCCTTTTGACTCCTCTACCTTAACCAGTCAGCCATGTTTCCATCCTCTTCTCCTCCACTATTCTTCTGTGATATGTTTTCACCACAGCAAAACTACTACTGTTTTTCCTCCCATGGTTGAGTGTAACTGGAAGTGGGGTCAGGAAGGAATGGATGACACACACGACAGAACAACCAAACCCTCAACTAAAATGCAAGGACCAGTGCTTTTAGCAACAAAAATAGTCCTGTGTTTAATGAAGCTATTTGAACTTTTGCAATTTGCCCCACGTTTTGGGTGCTGACCCAGGAGCCTTCTCCTCATACATATGTGTTTAGTTCTTTGATGTTGCAGAAGGAATTGAATTACTTCAAGAAAGTACAGTATCTCTTATTTGAATAACTACTCACATTGTAAATCCATGGCACTGTATAGCTTGTGATCCTTGTTCATGTGGGCCAAAATCTCTGGGAAATGAGGATTAGCATATATTAAAATAAAATTTAAGTCAATTTGCTGATACAAAACATGGTATTTAGCTGAACCAGAGTAAACTGATGCATAGAGAGAACAAATTATGTAGTCTTGGGATTTATATTTGATTGTCTTATTGTAACAGACTACAGATAATAGAAAACTGTCTACCAAATCGGTCATCTCCACAAAAAGGCATGTCTAATTATTTTACTCTTATAGTTTGCTAATCTCCTTGTTAGAGTTGTCTTCTCACATTATGAGAAACCAATATAAGTAAAAAGTTTCTACTTTTTCATTAAATGGAGGGATAGAGGCTTGCTTTTTCCTAAACTGTAATTAAAGTTGGTTATTCCTGCATTCATGAAGGTAATAGATGAAAAATTGATTTAGAAGAAAATACTTTAAGACTTGCTGACTGCAAAAGAGCTAATTTTCTTAGTGCAAACAGTTTTAGGATATTTTCAGGATATTTTAAAAGGGAGAGTCTTGTTTCTAAATGAAACTCTGTGTGCATCTTCATCTTGTAATGATTTTAAAAGCTGAATTTGTGTTAACTTGATGTGATTATGTGCATGCATGATCAATAGTTACTTTTTTGGGAAGATGTGTGACACTTAGTAGCTTCTGAAATTATTCTGAATCATAATTTAAGAGTTCATCATGAAGATGTTCCCTTTAATTAATTAAATTGTTAACCTGGTGATGGGAGGGTGGTGAAACAGTCCTGTAAAACTTCAGTAGCTACCCTTGTAAAATGAAGACGTTTTAAACAATGCATAACCAGGAAGTTACTTTTTAAAGACTGCCTGAAAGAAACATAGGTTTCAAAGTTGTTCCCTCTCCCCGTACTCTGGCCATCTGTCCTTATTCAGCCTACATTGATCTGTAGATGGTATTTTAGTTTTAGAGTTACTTGTTAGATATTTCTCTACACACACCTGTAGGCCTAATTTTGGTGATGATGTTTTCTTTCTCCTTCAGGTGTGTTGAGCATAGATCATTACACTACAGGTTTGTGTGTTTCCATAGGCACATGGAGTTAAAATTCAGTAGGATGCATTCATTTTGCACTAGGGACTTAGGCACAGACAGGCTTTGGCAGCATTTATTGGCATAGATAAAATGATTTAAATCAGACAGACAAAGGTCAGAGTTTCAAAGATCCACAAGCTTGTTCTTGTTTTGACTTTGGGGGTGGTGGATAGATTATAAAATTATGGCCATGAGGCCCTAGCTGCAGTTAAGTTGCATGTAAATATAAACAGTTATTCTTGAAACACAACACAGGTGTCTACTAAACATTATACTTCTCCTCACGTTTGCAAAAGTATCTTTGTAATTAAATGCAGTGGCTTAATCCAGGCAGAAGCATGATACATATGGTGCTTTTTTCAAACATTTTTTTTTTTAAATCAGAAGGATACGAGAGAAGAGGACTTGAGAGGTTTCTAGTCCAAAAATACTTGTTCTACTTCTTTTCTACCAACGTGATTGGCCTGATGTCTGAATTTTAGTCACATTGGTTGTAGTGGAAAGTATTCAGGTTTTCTTTACTGAAGTGCAGCATAGGTTTAAAATCCTTAACATACCCTGTTTTCCTTCTAACAATCTGAAAAAGATTTGTAAGCACAAATGGTAAATAAAAATTAACAGATGAAGCTGCAAGGGTAAAATTGCAAGGATTATTAACCCTCATGCTTCACTTAATAAACTGATTGACAACTAGGATTAAGTGAATTTTCTTTCACTCAGTGTTGTGCCATTAGGTTTATGCTGTCGATTGTATGTCTGAGACGTCTATGCTTGGCCTTTTTCTGGAAAAGGAATGCTGAGTTAGCTGCATTATTGTTTACAGCCTGCTAGTCCTGATGCCTGTAATTCAGTTTATGCAAGTGCAGAGAGGGGAGAGGACTGATGCAATGAGTTAACTGGGCCTCCGAGCCAGGTGGGGCATCTGGGTGCTGAATTTTGCAGTTTAATAACAGCTAATTTTCTTTGTGCTCAGGCAGAGTTTGTACGTACTTTTCCCCTATCCCCTCGGTGCTTGGGATAGATGATGTGTGGAATCTGCAGCCTGACAAACCGCTAAAAGTGGGTCCCTTCTCTGTCTGCAGTTTTGGGGAAAAATGTACTGGGTACAGGGAAAAGCTATTGTTCATGGAAGAAAAGCAGAGCTGGAAAAGCTTTCATCCATGTTCTGGAAGAATGCTTGGGGAATATCCACTGAATACAGTGAATTAACTTGGTCTCAATTCTGGGATTGCAGAAATACTGCTGTTGGAAAGAAAACCTCTCCTAAAAGGACTTGCTCCTGTCCCTGTCTTTTCATGAGGTAATAAATCATATGACTGGGACATGTTGAAGAGCAAGGCTGGCTCAGTTTGGGTTTCAGTGAGGACGTGGTGTAGTCATTTGTGGTTTGCTTTTTTTTCAGTTCCTCATGGTACAAATAGAAAACAATTTCTTTGGTTGCAATCAGGCTAATGCCTACCAGCATCTTCTACCCTTTATGATAGCAACACTGGTTTGGCTTGTGGTAGTCATTTTCACACCCACCCACTCAGTCTGAATGAAAAATAAAGAGTTTAAATCCCTGCAATTTCTGAGACTTGTGATTTCTCTTTCAGAGTTCAGATGGGTCCCTTTCTGGGGTTATGCAGAAGTGGAAGGAGTATCAGCTCCAGTGTCTGAAATACTTGTATGAGGCACCTCCCATTGCAGCAGGTAAGCCTGCTTGGTAGGAATAAGATGTATGAATTTTTAAAATGCATTATAACAGCAGCAAAGGAGTGATTTTGAACTTGAAAATATTTCTTTAGCTTACTTTGCAGTCCACTTCTTTATCCCATTTGCTTCTGCTTGGTCTCTGGGACTTTTCCCTCTACTGAGGAAGCATTTTATAGAAAATTTCAGTGTAAAGATGTTAATCTTTAGGTCCAGAGTGTTTTACAGTGGCAAGTGGTAGCTGTAGCACATTACAGCAGCACAGTAATGTAATACTCCTGAAACTTTTTTAGGGGTCAGGGTTGAGAGAGCACACAGGTGTTAGGGATTCTGAGGCAGTGCAGTTCACATTGACCTAGCAGTCTGTGGGCCTTAAAGTTGGTATAAATTATTTTGAGCACTGTAAAATGCTGAAATGACTTTAAAAAAAAAAAAAAAAAAAGTGCCTTAGTGAAAATGAGGATGCAGCTTGTCTTAGCAGTTGGGCTGCTGTAATGTGCTGAGAGCAGCTGCGATGTGCCCAGCATGGTGTTTAGAGGACACTGGTGACTTGTCAGTGACACTCACAACTGGACACAGTGTGGCCTCTCCTCTGTGTCAGTGCTTTTGTGACACTCTGAGAAAGGTAAGATGAGTCTAAAGTTGTATCAGTGAAGAATTATTTCAAAACTGTTAATTTGCCTTCTCTTAACTACATTATTATGGCAGAGTGAGAGCAGTAGCTGATGACAACAATGGCAGGGAAACATTCATCTCCCTCTGCTCCATTATCCTGTTGAGCGGTTGAGTGCTGCCCTCTAAGAATGACAGTTTAATAAATCTGAAGATGAAGTATTCTCATGTTGATTAAGCTGTAATGCAAAGTTATGGTTGTGTGTAGGTATTTTGTTGATGGATCTATATATTAGGCTAGACTTGCCAACTGCATGTCTGTGAACCATTCTCAGGAATGATTATGGTATTCATAGCAAAAATGATTCTAAAGTAAACTGACACACATAAGGGTGTAAAAGAGAAAAGATTGGAATGGGTCAGTGTCAATTTACCTTTCTTGTCCCTTGATTTAGTCGAAGACCCTAAACTGTACTTCAGTTCCCCCTGAAACAGCAGTTTCTTGTGTGGGGATAAACACTCTTGGAGAAGTAAATTTCATTTAACTCCACATCCAGGCTTAGTTGCATAATGCTGTTACGGCTTAAATGCAAGTGTCTGTGTTTCCTTTTATCTTCTGCTCTTCAGTCTTTTCCTCCTTGCAGTATTAATACAAGACAGACTCTTCCTTCCATCTCTCTGCAGAAGGCAAGTTCTGCAACAGAACATTTGACAACTACGCCTGCTGGCCAGATGGACTGCCTGGCACTTACGTGAATGTCAGCTGCCCTTGGTACCTCCCCTGGGCTAATGCAGGTAGGAGCTTTTCCTTATTGGCACAGCTTTAAACCAACCTTGTTTTCCTTGCACAGTCAGTTCTCTGCAATGTAAAAGTGGGAATGGGGTTCAGTACGATACACTCTTTATCTCCTTTTAGCAAGAGAAAATGAAAATGAGAGGAGACTGTTATTAAGGGTTTTATTTAGTTTGGATTTTTGTGCTCTAACCTTTCTTTGCTGCTTGAATGGTGGTGACTTAATAAAATAATACTGCGGTGCTTGTTGAAGACTATCTAACAATAATAATGTTGTAGTTTGAAAACCGAGGTAAAAGTAGCAAAGCTGGAGGTAAGGTTGTCCTGTAGGAGCTAAAGACAAAGGTTCTAAAGTGAAAGTGTTTTATGCTGCGTCCTGAGATAAACCTATTTCTGAGAATGGTGCAAGATAAAGGCATTGTCAATGGTTGCAAAGGCTTTTTTTCTCTGAAAGACTGAATGTCACCTTCAGATTTTCTACCCTTATGTACGTGTACACTTGATGCCACTTGAAGGCAACGTGTATTAGTTCGCTTCGGCTAGTCTTCTTTCTTTGAAACCAGTGACTTGTACAGCTGCTTCTCTGAGAAGACCTTTCTATGTTTTGAAGTCTAAATGAAACAGTTTTTTAACTATCTACCTTGGTGTGGCAAATTGACTTTGCCAAGGATACAGTTAACGAGGATGTATAAATCTGACTGCTGGATGTAAATATAGTTTAAGTGTGGAGTACACGTTGTAAGTGTTGGTATGAAGGGATTTCTGGAATGAGAAAAGGGATGGGATGGTCAGAGGATACTTAGATGTACTGAGTAATACGGGACCTGGTCATGATGCAAATGGTATGGAATAAGTGGTGGAGGTTGTACTGGGTCTGGCTGGGCAGGAGCTAACTCTCTTTGTAGCAGCCAGGACAGTGCTGTTATTTGTATTTCTGGCTAGAAGTGTTGATAATGCACGAGTGGTTTTGCTGTTGCTGAACAGTGCTTGCACAGCATCAAACCTCTCTCCAATCCATGCCCTGCCCAAGGATAGTAAGCTGGGGATCTGCAGGAGGTGGGCGTAATGGTTGCGCGTGCTGAGGCCCTGCTTTCCAAGAAAGACCTAGACATCTGCCTGCTGATGGGAAGCAGTGAATAAATTCCTTATTTTGTTTTGCATTACACATGCAACTTTTGCTTTCCTTATGAAACTGTCATTAGCTTGAAGTGGGGTGGTGGGGTGTGTGTAGGGGGAAATCCTCACACCAAAATCACTGCAAAAAAACCTGCAGCCATTTGGCCCTTTCTTACACACATTTTCCTTGAGGTGGCACCATCTTGGCTGAGGGTCTCAGTTGTGCCCTGCAGTGTGTCCGTTGGGACTGTCTGTGTCCAGCACAGGGCAGCTCCTGTTTCTCACAGAGGCCACTCTGTTGTCCCCCAATGCCAACACCTAGACACAGACACCCAGGACACTTGGTAACCTGCTGTAGCACTTAACGGCTCTTTCTGTTGAATGGGAAAGATGCTTGGAAATGTACAAATTTGGTGATGGTGTGTGGTGGGGGAGAATGTCAGGTCAACTATCGCAAACGTTTAACTTTCTGGCTAGCTTTAAGCTTTTCTCAGAGTTAAGTCCCTAAAACAAAATTGCTGAGTCTGGATTGCTGTTTTCACTTTAACTTTGGTGCCTCTTTTATACTAGGATTTCAAGGGAAGAGATGGGAACCAACATGCCTGGACATGTTCCTGCGCAATCTGCTCTAGGTGGACCTGCTCTGGCAGGGAGTTTGGACTAGATGATCTCCAGAGGTCCCTTCCAATCCCATATCATTCTGTGATTATGGTGTACTTAGTGGTTAGGGACACCCATGGTGTGTGGGGGAGAGATCACCTGCTCCACGCTTTCTGCCCCTGGGGTCCTGATGCCACTTGGTTACCTCTTTTGCCTTGCCTGCTTTGTGAAGTGACCTGTGTCTTGGCAGTTTTGTTCCTGTCTTTTTTGTGCTGAACATCAACGTTGGAGTGACTTACCCACCTCAATGTATTGCATTTTCTGCTGGGTGAATATTATGTTCCTGTATCCGTATTTCTAACTTCTGCACATCTTTTGTATTATCTCAACTGTCTTGGTAGTAGCTGCCAATTTGATAACCTCTGAAATTAAAATGCTGTTTGCTAATCTTCTTCAGATTATTAATAAAGATGTTAGAATGGATAAACAATCTTTTTTACATGTATGAAATTTAATATTTGCCTCATAATTAATTGACATAAAATTATCAGATGCTGCAGAAATTTTTCCAGTAATGCTAATCTTTCTGGGTATATAAAACTCTTCACAGGATTAAACTTCTTTCCTCTAAACCTGTTTACTTGCAATCTTTAAGACCCTGGAAACAGTTATTTGACTTCCAACTGCTCTTGAAACATCTCTGCTGAAGAGAGCCAAGGTTTAACACAGTACTGCAGATTAATAAATTATTGGAATGCGCAATATCTTTCATACTTTTGGAAATAAGTTTTTTTTAAAAATTAATTATCCTGAAAACAGTGTTTGTTTCAGTGAAAAGAATAACAGCATTTTGTATAACCCCTTGCTAGGGAGGATTGCAAAAGAGCTTCAGAAAGGCATTAGACCTCTGGACGTGTTCCCTTGTTGTGTATACTCTGCCTATACCTCAATCTGTTTTATCAACGAGGAATAAGAATGAAACAAGGAAGCCTTTTCATTGTGTAATATAAAACAAGAAGTTTGTATTGGTGCCAGGTATGCAATTTAGGAGCCTGAATTACCTGATACTATTTCGTGATGTCTTGAGGAGTCATGTTCAAAGTGAATGCTAATGGGCTGCCACGATGAAGAGGTAACATCTTTTTAATGGAAGATCTAGAGCAATAGGGAATTGGACATCCCGTGATTTACAGTCAACACTAAAGCATACTTATTACTTGTTTAGCCCCCTACTTGAAATAGATTCCAGCACTGCAGGGCTTCTGTCTCTTCACTTGGTGAAAATGGAGAAAATGAAAAGATGAGACCTTTCTTGAGAAGTACCTTCAAAACATGTTTAGTGAAGGTCATCATTAAGTATGAAAAGCTTCAGCCAAGCTTATTCATTTAAGACTGCTGTTCCTTTATTAGGGGTCAGGTTTTCAAGTGCATAAAAAGTTTGCTGGGCAACTTCACCCCATACCTCTAGAAGTCCCCTGGGGCATAAATTGAAACACTTGAAACTGAATACTGCTTATGACAGGGTACTGAAATGGAACAAGCATTCAGTGGAAGTCTCTTTATGACCTGACTATTTCCCTAGAAAGTGTAGGAGAGTTGGAAGCACAGGGACAGGTGAGCCAGAAGGCATATCATTCAAGGATAGGATTAGGAAAGCCAAAGCCCACCCAGAATCTGATGTGAAGGGCAACAAAAAGGGCTTCTAAAGAGATATGAGAGAAAATTTAGATCCACTAGTGAATGGGGCAGGGGGATCTTATGACCAAGGAAAAGACTTGAGGTACTTACTGCCTTCTTCACCATGGCTTTTACTGGTAAAACTTGCCTTCAGCAATCCCAGCCCCCTGAGATCAGCAATAAAGCCTAGAGCAAGGAAGACTTACCCTTGGTGGAGACAGATCAGATTATGGAACACATAAGTGGAACATACACAAGTCCATGGGACTTGGTGGGATGTACCAACAAGTGCTGAATGAATTGGTTGATGCCATTGTGAGGCTACTCTTGATTATCTTTGAAAGGTCATGGCAATTGAGGGAGATTGCTGAGGACTGGAAGAAAGCAATTGTCACCACTATCTTCAAGAAGCACAAGGAGGAGAATCTGGGGAACTATAGGTGATTGACCTTGCATAAGTTGCAGGGAAAGCGATGAAGTGAATAATCTGTTTCCAAACGCATAAAGGACAAGAAGGTGATTGGGAATAGACAGCATGGATTTGTGAAGGTGAAATCATGCTTGACGAACCTGATAGCCTTCTGTGATGAGATGACTAGTTCAGCAGATAAGGGGAAAGCAGTGAATGTTGTTTATCTTGACTGTAGTAAGGCTTTTGACATTGTCTCTTATAACATTCTCATTGACAAACTGATGAAGTGTGGATTAGACAAATGAACAATGAGATAAACTGAAAAGTGGCTGAGCTGCTGGGCACATGGGCTTGTGGTCTGTAGCGCAAAGTCCAGTTGGAAATCAGTCCCTAGAGGTGTACACAGGGACTGCTAGTAGGGCTAATACTGTTTAATAACTTTATTAATGACCTGGATGATGGGACTGAGTGCACCTTCAGGAAGTTTGCAGACCATACAAGCCTAGGAGGAGTGGCTGACACACTGCATGATTGCATTGCCGTTCAGAAGGACCTTGAGAGGGTGAAGAAATGGGCTGACAGGAATCCTGTGAAGATCTGCAAAAGGAAATGCAGAGTCCTGCCCCTGGGAAGGAATAACTGCATGCACCAGTATTGGCTAGAAGGCAGCTTGGCAGAAAAGACCCTGGAGGTCCTGGTGGATACCAAGCTCAGTAGAAGCAGCAATGTGCCCTTGAGGAAAAAAAAAACCAACAGCTTTTTGGACTGTATTAGGAAAAGCATCACTGGCAGCTCGAGGGGATGATCCTTTCTGTCAGTCAGGGGACTGAGTTACAACTGGAGTGCTCTGTCCAGTTCTGGGCTCCCCAGTATGAGACACCACATATGGACATACTGTAGCAAGTCCAGCAAATGCCCATGAAGATTATTAAGGGATGGGAGATGGGAGTGTCCCTCATATGATAAGGCTGAGGGAGCTGGTATCCTTCAGCCTGGAGAAGGGAAGACTCAGGGGGATCTTATCGATGTGTATCGTCATGAATTGAAATACGGGAAATTTCCTTTAGACATAAGGTTGGTCAAATACTTGGAACAGGTGACACAGAGAGGTTTTAGAGTCCATACTTGAAAAAGATGGTCAAAGCTTGACTGGACATAGACCTGAGCAACTTGCCCTAGTTCACCCTGCTCTGAGCAGGGTGTTGTACCAGGAAATCTCCAGAGTCCCTTTCCAGTCTTTGCTGTTTTGTGATTCTCTGTTTCTACTAAATTTTTTAATGTTATAAGTGTCAGTAACTAGTTACTGTCAGGTGTTACAAATTTCCATGGGTGTCAGCCAGAATTAGGAGATGGGGAAAAGAATTTGCATGGGAAGAGCTTGTCATGCTGAGGCATTCCTTGATCAATTGCAGGTTTTGCAAACCTTGTACTTGAACAACTTTAATTCTTGTTTGTATCCCACTCTTCTTATCCTAGTGGCTGCCAGTCTTGAGCCTGCCCTTCTGCAAATCTCAACAGCAGATGTAGCTCAGCAGGTTGCCTAGCAGAGTGGCAAGCTGAAAATTATATGGAGAACTTTTCACCTGCTCAGCAGGTATGTGCTGTGTTGCTAGTCTAACCCCATGTGATGTTAGCAGGTTCTTGTCTCTACTGGCTGCCACAGAGGTGCTCACTGAATTAACTTTGTTCTTGCTTCCTTCATGTGGCAGCTTTGAAATCACTGCCTGCATTGTGGATGTGGGCTCAGCAGTAATACTTTCTCCAGGTCTTCAGGTTGCTCATTTATCTTAAGGTACAAGAGCAACTGTAGGGAGATGGGAATCTGCTCACTGAAAAACTTGAGCATAGAACTGGCTTTCTCAGTACTGTATGTCTATTCAGGCTTGTGTGCATATGGAGACTCAGGACCAGTCTTTCACAAGACAAATCTGTGGAGGATGGGCCTGCAGGTCTTTCTGTGCTAAGCAGTGCATGCGGTTGCAAGGTTTTGCCTCACAGCATCACTCACCTTGTGGTGGCAACATTTGTCCTCTGCCCTTTTTGAAAATACCGCTTGCTAAAGCGGCCTATAAAGTACAGCAGCAACAATCAATATTGTCCTGCTTACCTGTCAGATCTCTTTAGAAACACTGAGCCTCGGACAGCTACTTCATATGTTACTTAGCATGTGTGTAAGCATTTCTGCCCAACTCGGTATTGGTGTGCTGTCTGCAAGGTGGAGTCTCTGAAGGGTGGGAATGTGTCTGTGATAATTGGTTAGATAGGCCAAGATGTTATGCTCAAAACTATGTATCCCTGTAGTGCTACAGACTTGCTTTGTGACAGGCAAGTAAATTAAAACTGAATTTTTAGAGGTATTTCATTTTATAGCTCATGCTGAAGTACTGGGCATTGAGTTGTCAGTGCCCTTTTGGGATGTGGCCCAAAGGTTGGTTTATTACATGTTTCTTCAGTGATGCCTCACTGCTGCCTTTTTTCCATCTAATCGCTAAATAAACTCAACGTTTTAGTAGCTGTGGAACAAAATAGATTGGGAACTTCACCCAAATGAAATGGGGTGTGTGCGTGTGTCCTCATTCCTTTGAGTATTCCCACCTGCCTATGCAAATCAGTTTCCTGATTGGTGTGATAGCAGCTGTTTCAGCATTTATCTACTTCAAGTATATTGGTTGTTACAGTATTGTCCTAACTCAACAAGAAATCATGAAATGAGGTTATTACACATATTTGGGTACTCAGTATCCCATTGAAGCCAAAAAAGTGAGGTTTAGAGTAGCTTCTGCTTCAATGCAGGTTAAACCATTGTCACTGGAATGAGAAATAGGGGGCTAATGTGTCTACCAGCACAGTGCAGGGGTTTGGTATCATAGAAGATGAGGAGCCCGATGCTGGGCTGTAAGTACATGGCAGGTGAACCTCTAGTGCTGTTAAAATAGCTTTGTGCATGTAGTGGGGAAGCCCTTTAGGACAATGAGAAGCAGTGGCAATGGGGCAAACGGTAGAGAGAAATCAAATTTTGGTCAATAAAAGCATTCTATTAATGATTAGGTAGGTGAAATTAATAAACTTTCTCTTAGAGAAGACATCTTGTGTTTCAAAGTGATGTTTTGAAATGCTTTGAGAATATGAAATTACCAAAACAAATGCATGGTTAATTTCTGCCATGGCTTGCTTCCCTACTTCCCCGCTTCAAAAAAACCCAAAATGTTTTATTTGTATTTATAGTAGCCTGCTCATACATCCTTGAAACAGCAAACTACAGCAATTTCAAACCTGTATGGGATATTTCACTCCAGCTCTTTGTTGTGCTTCTGTTTGTTCTTATGTGACTCCCACCATTGGGCAGGGGGTTATGGGGAGATACTGAAGTAGCAGGAGGGAGGTTATTGCTAGAAGGATTTGTTCTGTGAAGTTTCCAGTATGGATTTTGGACCATGGCCAAAGCTTGTTGAAGGCAAATTTAATATATTTCTGGCTGCCTGAGCTGAAGCTTTTTCCCATATGTCTCTTGTATCTTGAGACAAACCTCGATCTTAGTGGAAACTTAGAAAGTCTACTCAGTTTCTGGTAGCACTGAAGTTAACACCAGATTTTTTGCATGTTTTTGCATGTTTTGCAAACCACATGGTAGTCAGTGAATTTACCATGAGTTATATTTGGACAGTGGCTGTCTCAAAGTCCAATCAATGCAGAAACCTCCAAGGGGAGCAGTATTCCTTTAAGGGATAGTGGGAACCTCTCCTCACTGTCACTGGCTGCGTGCTTTTTCTTGTTACCTTCTTATAATTGAAGGCCATCTGCCAATAACACCACATGGATTTGGAAACCACGGAGCTGCACAATTCATCTAGCAATTATGCCCCCTCTGGGGTTCTGATATTTTATTGTTTAATAGCACTAAATCCTTTTTAATTAAAAAACCTTCCAGAGGTACTAGTTTCAGCCGAGTTACGTAAACAGTAGCCACATCAGTTGCTCCTATATGCACTAAGCTGCACAAAGGCTGGCTGCAAACTTGCATTAACATAAATGTGGCTGTTATTCAGGTTTCCACTCAACATCTTCTGAACTCTTTGAATGCTTTTGTTTCAGCTTAGGACCTGTCTCTGATTTTGAGGTGTCTGACACCTGAATTGGCTTCACTACTGGTGTGTATTAGAATCTTGCTCTGGCACTGTATTGAATTTTGAATCAACCCCCTGATTGTCCTATTTGCTGTGACTTGAGTTAGTTTGAGTAGTTTGGGGGTCTGTTTCTTTGGAGGAAACTAAACCAGAAGCTATGCTCCAGATGTGCATTGGATTCTCATCAGTCCTGGATGGAGACATAAGACCTGATGGTTTATCTGTATTACTATGAATTTTTCCAATATGACCATACGTGGGCTATTGGAGGACTCCTGAACTACCAAGCTCTTGTTAAATCTGGAATGTTTCTCGTGCCAGGTAAAGGCTAGAAGGTTTGCATGCCTTTAACTGCTGTTGATCATGAGCCCTCAATGCTTTTTAATTCCCCATGCTCTCTTGATACACCTTTCTCCTAGGTTAAAATCCTTTTTTTCGTTTAGCTAATAACTTCCATTGTCATGCACCTTTGCTTGAATCACTTGTCTCCTGTAATTCACTTTATTTTCTATATTATCCTCTCTTTACTACATTATATGTTGCAATGGTGACACTTGCTCCTTTGTTATCCGAGAAGACCAGGCAAAGTACAGCCTGGGGACCCCTGGAAACAGCATAGCTTTTCATCCTGTGACGTGAAAGACCTGAAAGTCCCTCTGGTGGCAGAATAACCCAGTAATATCAGATGATCTTTGATAGTAACCTTGTGGCTGCCTCTAGCTACTAGAGATGCAGTCAGAGTACGATTAAATTTAATAAGTTGAAGGGCAATGTGAAGATCTGGAACCACAGCTGTATTTCACACAATAGTTTTGCCAGCCACAGAGATTGCATGAACTGAGCTTCATGTGGGAGTGTGGTAATGCAGAAACTGGAAACCGGGTTTCTGCTCCAGGGTGCCTTTAGGGCACATCGGGGTCAGCTCTTTCCCATTTCCCCCTGCTGTAACCTACGTTTGAGACCCTTTGTCCAGTACTCTTCATTCCCTCTGTGGTGACAGAACTGCTTTTCCTGATATATCTTTAGGTAGGTGTGGGCTCTGCATGAGGCTTTAGGTGGAAATGGGGCATTACCTGAAAACTGCCAGGTGCTGGAGGTTGTTAGTCTGACCGTGAGAATTTTATGCTTTTTAAAAGCGCTTTCCCTAGAGCTATGAGGTATAGGCAGACCTTCTTGAGGTGCAACAGAAATGATGGAAACTGCACCGTCCCCACCCTGCATTAATGTCTACCCTAGTCCTTGCTGCTGTTAAAATCATGAAAGCAGCAAGCCCTAATTCTTCCCCTCAGTGTGGCTCTTCCCTTCCCCAAAAGCTGTGACTATAGACTTACACAGTTGTAATGGCATCATGCATGGCAATGCTGCAGGTACCATTCCCTGCTACACAAGCAGCGCAAACATAAGTGTTGAGATGGATTTTGTTCGGGATCTGAGAGATTCACCTGTGGTGGTTGTGCTCACCAAGGAGATGGGCTGAAAAAGGAAAGAGAACCTCGTCACGTTTGCCAAGGTGTTGCCACAAGTTCTCTGGGTCTGCGACGTGCCATGTTGTGACCCAGGTGAGAGAGGATTACAATTAGACTTCTGCCTGGGTGGGGATTTTGGGTCCTTGATTGGTGGTGGGGGTGGCCTGTAGCATAATGCCCTCCCTGTAGCAGAGCGCTCCTGGGCTGGGCAGGCAGCAGGGTGGTGGGGAACAGGCTGGTGGTGAGCACTGGTTTGGGGCTGGAGAAGCAGTGTAACTGACTTCATCTAGCTTAATCTGTAAGATTTGCTCAAACGTTGTCCCACGAGCACTGTGATCCCCACCAGTCTCCTGGGCCCACTGTCTGTGGGTGGTTGGAAAAGCTTCTGCAGCCAGCGTTTTCCTAAAAATGATTCAGTGCCTTCCCCCCTGCAGCCTGCCATCAGATGTGGTCGTGGAGAGCTGGTGTCCAAGAAGCTGCACTGCTGGGGCATCTGCTGTGCTGCAGGATTAAATCCATGTCCTGGTCCTCTTTCCTTTCCCTGGAGTTGCCTGTGTTTGGGCAGTGTTCAGACTCAGAGCAGGAGGGAGTTTGGGGACAGGGTGCCACAAGCGGAAACAGACAGACAGTGCTTGCTTTTGTCTGTGAGACCTACAGGTAATGATGCTGGGGCGGTGAAATGCTACTGTCACCTGTGCACAGCAGACCAAAGGAAAGAACATATGTTGCTTTCTAAAGAGGTCTGCGGAAAGCCCTACAGCTGAGGAAGCAGATGTTTGTGTGAGTTTTCCTTCAGACAGTTTTGAAGTATATGCACGGCTGGAGCATTTGGTTCAGGGGACAAGATTAAACCTTGTCTGGTTTAATCTCTCCCACTTTTTGTGTAATCATCCAGTTCCATAGTTTGAGATCTTTTTAAAATCAAGATAGTTAGCAGATGGCTACGTGAGTATATGGCTAAATTACCTGTTTGTCTTTTGACATGCAAGAAAATAAATTTCACTTCAAATATTGGATACAGTGAAGATGGTTAGACATTTATCACTTCCCTTCTTTGCTCTAATAAAAACCAAGTTTCCAGAAAGCTCTCCATAATGCTTAAAAGGGGTCTGACCTTTTTCAGTGAAAAAGATGTTGCTTTGCATTTGCTAACCCATAAGCAATTCAAAATTTATACTTCCTTGCACAAAAAGCTGTTGCAAACTAATCGGCAATCTCAGTTTGCTTAAAAAAATAATAATAAAACCCCCGAGTCTTTCAAGTTCACCTCTGCCTCTGTTTGTTAGTCTCCATCTGGTAGTACACCAGAGAACTCTAGAACATATGCTGCTCATCTCAAGGGTAGATATAGGGACTGTTGGAACAAGTAATTTTAAAAAATTATTAGCAGATATTATTAACGTGCATCTATTGTGGGCCATGTGGCAATGCCATTCTCCATTTTATCAGTTCTATTCATTTAAACAAATAAAATATATTTTAAAATAAATTGCTGGTTAGCTTCAGATTGAGCTACATGCAATAGGACAGTTGCTTATGAACTTTCAGCTGGAGTGAGATATGCAATTTCCTTTAGGGACGGTGAAATCTACATGCTCTGATTCCTCTTCTGCTGCAGCCAGAATATGGACATTCCACATTCTGGTAGGAGTAGAAGGATGCTTTGCACGTGGCCAGACATTGAGGTGGATATATGGGTGATGGGAGAAGTTGCATGTTGCTCATATGTCAGGTGCAGATCTGGTCACCTGAGGCCCTCCAGGAAGAATCTACTTTTCTGCATTGCTGAACATAGTATAAAAGCTGGATGGCCTTGCTGTAGGATATCAGCTTGCTGTGACTGCGTCTGTGGGAGTTAGAGGAGTTGGCAGGACTGTGTGTTTTCCAGCAATTTTTCAGCTATAACTGTATAGTGTGTTTGTTTTGTTAAAGAAATTCCTTGAGATGCAGTGTCAAGGATATCAAGGCACACCTCTGCAGAGACAGAGCTGAGCCTGGTTCTGCGACAGCTTGAGTTGTCCTCAGCTGATCTGACTGTGAATAAGACATTTAAGTGAGAAACAAACACTGTTACACCCAGCTGCAAGGAAGATACTGGACTACCTCTGTGCTGTGCCCATGCTAGTCTGCCATGTAGCTTAGCTTCCAACAGATGGTTTGAGCTCACAGATTACCTTAAATTTCATCTATGTTCTCATTACAGATCTTGTGTAACTGAAGTAAATATTACTTACCCGCTTTTATTTCTTTGGAGTACTAGTATACTCTGTTAAACTGAGGGACCTCAAGCCTTTCTTCATGTTACTTGCACTGAAGAACTTGCAGTTTTTAATTAGAGTGGACAAAGAGTAAATTGAACTAATTAAGGGCCCGAATAAACATAGAACTTGTGTGTGCTACATAATTAAATGCCTTGCTGAAAACAGCTCATTATCTTGCTGGCTTACTTAAATGTTACTAATTAGTAAAGTATTGATTATTTCTTTTCCAAGTCCCAAAGATGGGATAAATCATGAATACCCATTTTAGAACAGCATAGGTGGAGAGCAACTTGCTCGAAGAGCCATGTGATCTACAGCACACTTCCTCCTCCCTCTTTCAGGAATCCCTGGTGGTTCACCTTTGCGTGATGGGAAATGGTCCTCTCACATCCAGCCTATGTGCATTCTCTTACATAAAAAATGTGCTTCTGGTGCAATAGTGAGCTCAAAGGTTCCTTCTTTCTCCCAAGATCCTCAGTTGAATTTCGGTGAAGAGACAACTCAATCTTATATATCTATAAAAGTAAATACTTTCTGTAAAGGTGAATCACACTCTGTGTCTCTTGAAATTATTAGCTCTGTGTTTGCTCCGTGTTTGAATTTTTTATATTTTCATTTGACAGAGCAGTCGTGCCAAAAAGTGTGGACTGACTTAAAAGATTGTAAGTAGTTAAATTATGGAACATCCTCCCTTTCATGCCCATTTCAAAAATGTAGGTTTAACTTGAAAATGTGCGAACTTACACAATGATTGCACTTGTTAATCATGCACACAGTTTTATTTATTTTGCAATATTGCCCTTTTCCACTCACCTGTTCTGATGGTAACTTTCCCCTTGAGGGAGACGTCCCCCTGAAAGTATGTCTAATCCTCTCAAACATGCTCCAAATGTTGACTATTAGGATTCTCATACATCGCTTTAAATTTTCTTTGAATAAGAACAAAGTTTTTCTGGGCAACGTGTTTATGAGAGAACCTGGGTACATGACTAGTTCAATGACAATAATAATGATGGTGGTGGTTGGCACTGGGCCAGACTCATCTGACCTTTCTGGAACTAATTTACTTTTTGAGAATCGGAATGAGCAGAAATGAATTAAGCAAGAAAAGGATCAAGTGCTCATCAGCATATTTCCTCTGAAAGTAAGAAACTGGCTTCCACACGCAAAACCTGCCTGATAATTGTCCTGGAGCTTAATGAAGCAAGGCATCAACAATTTCCTTTAAACTGAACGAAAGCCTGGGTAAAAATGTGGAAAACATTGCGTTTGTGCGGCTGATGAATGACAGTGGGCCTCTCTAACTTTTTTTAAATGTGAGGTAGGGTTGGCAGTGGATATTCAAAGAAGGATTGCACCTTGGCAGGAGAGGAAAAGCTTAAGTCAAAAGGATTGTGTGTCCATCCAAATACCTTTCAAGCAATGAAAATTGAGTGGAAACGAAAATGGAATAGAAAACTCGGGGAAGATTACCAACAGAATGGTGTAAGACTAACTAATTTTTAGATCGGGGTAGGTCCCAGCTTTGGGATGGAGGGTAAGAATCAGAGATTGGTGTAAAGATTGACTTCGTAATGGAAAGGTAAATCCAGACATAACTGCAGCTTTAGTGGTTTCCAGTAATTATTAACAGGAAAGATTATGCTTTCCGTAATAAAAGCACTTGGTGCTTTTTTTATTATTTATAAGAGCTTGTATTTAGTAGCTGATAGGTTTGCAGTACTTTGCTTGACGGATTCAGCATGATACAAGTCTGTTTTAAGGCTCATGATTTTTTCAAGAATGTTTTGTCAAAATCTTGTTGTGCATTTGTCTCTGTGGGTCGGGGCAATCCTAAGCACAAATGCAGGCTGGGCAGAGAATGGGTTGAGAGCAGCCCTGAGGAGAAGGTCTTGGGGGTGTTGGTGGATGAGAAGCTCAACATGAGCCAGCAATGTGCGCTCGCAGCCCAAAAACCCAACTGCATCCTGGGCTGCATCCAAAAAAGAGTGTCGTCTGTAGGCAAGCCTTTACCATTTGATATAAATTTTCTTTACAGCTTCAGATGCTGTACCTCATGCATACAGAGGTAATAAGCCTTTAATAAGCCAATGCCAGAGTGCACAGATTCCTCAATAAAAATATATGTCTTCTTGAATTGCATGAGATGCTTCATTGTATTTACTCTGCTTTGCGGCATCCACTTGCTTTACCTTCTGTAGATAGTGGGTAATACTCATGGAATTATAGTAATCTCTAAATGAGGTTTGATGGTTTGGGTTCCTTTTTATGATGTATTTTGTAGTTGTCTGTAATGAAAGCTTCCAGTTGCTTAGGATTTTTTTGGTTTATCTTTATAACTGTCCTGTGAGAGATGGTAAATTAGTCTTATTTAATTGTTTTTTAGAATAATGAAATACCATTAATTTTCATCTTGCCAAAGATTGGCAGTTTGTTTGCAGCACCTGGCATTGTTTTTAGCCTGCATCTTCTGAAGCTTCTTGTTTTGCTCAGAAGCTGCATCAAACAACTGGTGTTTATTTGCATGTGTACATCCCTCTCCCTCCTAGATATGTGTATTTAACATACTAGTTATCTCTTGGTTTTTCACAAAGTTGTTTTTCCTTGCTTTAGCTCAGCAAGCATTATGCTAATGATGTGCTTTGTTGTTTCCTTTTCTTTTAGCTTGTTTTTCTGTCACTGTCTGCAGGTTTTGTTTGTTTATTTTGGGGTTTTTTTCCTTATTTTTGTAAGTCCTTTGAGCATAAGTGTAGTAAAATAGAACCCATCCTCTGCCTTGAGAAGACTTTAGTTGTGTATTTTGTAGCCTTTTAAGAAAAATTTTTATTGCTTTTTTTTTGCTTCATTTTAACATTCTCTAATGAGATGTCTTCTATTAATTACATTAACTAACTGATCCAATAACTTTAAAACACAAAACGTCTTAGCACCATTTTTACAAGTTTATTACGCATTAAACTTCCAATCACGTTTGTTGTTGCAATAAATTTATTACAACCCACTTTTATTTATTCTGAACAGAACTTCTAATGGTGCTTTTTGGTATCTTACCAATCCTTCACAAAGCTGTACCATTATCATAAATACTTGTTTTTCATAAACAACCTTCTTTTATTACATTAATTCACATATCTTTTATAGTTCATAAACACTCTCTATTAAACCTAATGCACACATACATGCATGCATTTTTATGAGTTGCTTTTTGAAGTTGCTATTTCAAAAAGTTATGTTAGGTTTCAGTGTGGTCTAGCATAGTTAATGCAGCTCTTTCTCAATACAAGTTACACGGCTGAAATGCTTGGAGAGTATAGACTCCTTTTAGGGCAATACTCTGTTAAAAAATGGTATTGTTTTTCAAGAAGATATTTTAATTTTATGAGATATTAACTCCTACCCAGTGATGTATAAGGTTACGACTTAATGAATGCTTTGTGATTTGGCATGGTCTACTTTGCTCACACACTCTTTATTGGCCACCATTATGCAAGTAGCTTTTAATTATAAAGCTATATTCTGTCATTTTTCCATAGATTTCTTATTCCTTCACTATACCAAATGGATCTGCTTGTGAGATACATAGTAAAGGGAGCTCTTCTTTGCAGGATCATTGCTTCGTTAACTGTGGGAGTTTGTTGAGTGAGGCAAAATATTAGAGCTGGCAAGGATGATCCCCGAGCTAGGAGAACTGAATGCCCATGCAGAACAAATTTTGTGGCTGCATAATTTTCTTTATTGTATAAATCTGGCTTTAGTATGTGACTAGAATACGCTCTATATTTTTTGGTTCATCTGTGTACACATATGAGATGACAGCGTTCATTGGAGAGCTCAGTGGTCTTTGAATGGACCTTACAAATAAGAAAGTAATGTATTTGGTACAGACTTATTTCAGTATGCTTAAATATAATTCGACATCTCACAGTAATAAGGCTGAATAATTTCCCATTAAATGATCTCCTTCTATTCTGTATCCTGAACAAAACGGTGGATTCTGCTGGAAAAAAATGTATGTGTGTGTAGAAACAGTGTTACCAGGTGGAACTAAAACCCACATAAGTAGCTTTAGTTTAACACTTCCTAATTCTTGAATGTTTAGTTTTGTTGTGTTAACTTCATTCCAAAATGAATACTTTTAAATAAGAATTTTTGTGCAGGCAATATCCCTTGGGTGACGCGAGACAGCATCACCTCCATATGCAGAGTCTCTGGCTTTGTGATTTTGATAGCAAAGGGCAGGATTTGGGCACTGGGGGTTTCCAGGGCATGCAGGGTGGGCTGGTACAGCCTGTGGTGTGGCCTGCACTTGCTTAAACGCATCCCCTCACACCATGTAAAGGTATCTGTTAGGTCTGCATAAGCTCACATCCATCTCTTGGTAGGAGTATGGATGCATGACTTTTCTCTTGTCACTCCTCTTCTTTGCCGTCATTATTTTTTCTGTTGGAAGGGGCTGGAGGCCTTCTTGGATCTTTCAGGCCAGGAGCTAGTGTGATGGGGATGTTTGCATCTGTTTTCCCACCTCTCACCCAAACCATAGAATATAATTGAAAATTAGTTGCTTCCTGCTGCCAGACCTTGAAATGACCAACAGCCTTTCTGCCTTCAAGACAAAATGTAAGGTGTAGCTCTTTTTCAGGTTTTTTTATCATTGCTAAAGCAAAGGAGTTTGGATGACTAATGTGCTGTGGGGGAGGAGGAATATTATGAAGGGATACTAAGTAAGGTACTCGTAGTTAAACTGCCTGTTGAGGTAATATAATTTTGGATGACATGGCAGCGAGCCCGGCATAAATGCACGTTTTGATAAATGTGATTCTTGGACAGTAGTGCAGGCTGGAGCTCCTCCTGTTCCCCAGAGGCTTCATGATCGGGCTGCTCCCTGGCGGCGTATTTCTAGTTGCATGCTCATGGGCAAGTGCACAGCTCCTGACTTTAGGATGTCTTCGTTGTAAGCAGCACCAGGATTGGGACTGAGTGACACTTGTGCAGCAGCTTTTACAGCCCAAGAGTGGCTCCTTCCAGGAGCAGTGCCCTGGTCACACCAAATGATAACTGAACAGAGCTGCTGATGGGGGTGCAGCCTCCTAAATTCTGATAAATTGTGGTCCCCATCAAAGGACAAGTTGCTAATTTCATGAACAAACCAGTCTGCTTTGAAGGCTGTTGTGATGCTCTTATACCGCAGAGTCCTGTTTTATTGAGGAAATTGTTACGTTTTCCAAAAGGACTCCCTGCTGGAAATAGAGAAGAGATATTAACAGAGGAGAGGTCTATAATACTTGACATACAGCAGCCAGACAAAACTGCTGTCTCTCTTGTTCTTTTTCTCATTCCCTCATCTCTCTGCCTGAATAGAATTGATTGGATAGAACATGCTGTAATTTGTTTTTACAATGAATAATGTTCCAGTTTATCCTCAGGGACAGTTGGGTGAATAATCTCACACCGACCTTGACACCCTGATGTTGTAAAATGCAGATCAGGTTGGTTGTTTTAAGCAGAGGAATCATTTAATTTGGTGTTATGTCTAGTGAAAGGGGACTAATAAGGAAATGTTTGTGAGCCTCCTGCCCATGTGATAACATACTTTTCTCCATATATAAAAGCTAGATGTAGTATTTGATTTGATTTGATTTACAGGCTCATCTAGAGAACTAGAAAAACGTTATTAACTTCAGTGGTAACTCTTGGGCTCTCCTCTCGGTCTTTTATCAATTTACAAAGACCAAGTTTTGGGCATCAATTCATGTTTTAACATGTAATTCTAATGAGGTGTGATTGACACTGTTCAAATAAACTGGCTTCATTAAGCTGCTGTTCCAAAGGCTGTGCAACTTTGTGAGTGAATGCATTTAGCTTACAGGTTAAATAAAATCAAATTCCCTGTGCCCTGCATGTAGATTTTATTATTGTTTGTTTGTTTATTTGCAGAGGATGACAGCCAATTCTAGAATGTAATAATCAGTGTGATTTGAAATATTGACTATATGGTAACAAAAAACATTACAAGACAGGAAAAAAGTTATTGTAGGATAGCAAGGAGACAGCAACCCACTCAAACCTTCAAAAAAGATTGTTCATTTTGCTGGTCTACTGGAACTGAAGCTAATCCTTGTATGTTTGGCATTTGCACTGCATTAAAGGTAAGAGGGCCTGAGTCACTCTGCAGAATTCAGGCACAGACAAAAGTGAATCACCTCTGACTAAACCACCTGCAAGCAAGAAGCTGAAAGTGCTCAGCAATTGAAGGAGAAGCTATATGTGTGCCTGGCTTCTCAGATGGCACACAGGCAACCTCCAAGCATGTCATTGTTAGTTTGCCTCTATATGTATTAATAACTGGTTGTGTTTTTTTTTTAAAGCAGTGACTTCATATGAAAGCTGAAGGAAATGAGATTCCTGGTGAGCTCTGGATCAGGCGCACAAAGACAGAATATGTACAAACACTATCCCGTTATCCTTTTTAGGAGGTTGAAGATCTTTGTCATCCTAAGCCTTGACCAGCTGTGCAGAGAGGGAGTCAGTAAAAAATCCATGTGAAAAAATTATTTTAATAACACTTGTAGGTAGTTTTAATGCAAACCACTCACTTTTCTCTGAGCGGTATGAATGATAAGACACTTGCAGCACTTGGGTCACAATGTCCCTGATTAAAAGCCACTGGATCCCTGTAAAATTAGTTGGAACTGCTTTCACTAAGCAAAGAGGAAAATTTAGCTTTGTTTGTTTTAACCTCAGCCAGCAGCTAGAACCATGCAGCTGCTTGCTCAATCACCCCAGTAATGATGGTAAGAAAATCGGAAGAGTTAAAGTGAGGAAAAACTCATGGGTTGAGATAAAGACAGTTAAATTAGTGAAGCAAAAGCTGCACATGCAGGAAAAGCAAAATAAGGAATTCCTCCACTGCTTTGCATCAGCAGGCAGGTGTTCAGCCATCCCCAGGAAAGCAGTGCTCCATTATGTGTAATGGTTACTTGGGAAGACAAACGCTGTCACCGCAAACGTCCCCCGCCTTCCTTCTTCTTCACCCCAGCTTTATATACTGAGCATGACATCACAGCTGTCCTGACTGTGTCCTCTCTGAACTTCTTGTGCCCAGCCAGCCTGCTCGCTGGCAGGGTGGTATGAGGAGCAGAGAAGGCCTTGACTGCCTAGCAACAACCAAAAATATTAGTGCGCTGTCATCACTGTTTCTCATCCCAAATCCCAAACATAGCACTACATCAGCTGCTAGCAAGAAGATTAACTCCATCCCAGATGAAACCATAACAAGCTTGTAGATGAAACGAAAAATATCTAAAGTCTCCACTACAGGTTTTTATCAGTTATTTTGGAGATGCATCAGAGCAGAGTTTCTGGCATTGAGATTGTTCTCCATCTCTCTCTTCGGTTTTGCAAGACCAGGGAAGAGTGTTCTGTTAAGGTAACATCTCTTCTGAGCTGTCGGGCATTAACAGCCTTTTCCTTGTGTTTGGGCGGGAGCAGGTGGCTGCCTGTGATAGAGCCCATCGCCCAGAAGATGAGTAGATGGAGGCTGTTTGCCTTGTGCTTCTATGAAACAGAGAAACCAGGAGTAGATGCAGGATGATGCAGTTCAGGAGAGGCCTGCTTTGAAGGTGCATCCTGGAGCAGCAATGTGGTGCATTAAGGCTGGGGCTCATGAGATTGAGGGTCTGGGCTTCCATTTTGGTGGGGCATCTGCGGCCAAGCATGCAGCATGCAAAGACGCCAGCACCTCATGGACCAGCCTCCCTGGTCCTACACAGTGCTGGTGTCAGATGTGCTCAGCTGCAGGGGATGAAAGTTATCACATGTGGTGTGTATCCACCACCAAGCCCTTCGGGGCCCCTATAGTAAACCTTTGTATCATGTTGTGTGAGTTCTGGTGTTCAGTGCGTAACTGAAAATAATCTATTTCCACAACGATAAGACTTGTTTTCCCATTCCTGAGAGTAGGTGGCTGCCTCCAGAACATCAGCCTTGTGCTCTTCTCATGTCATAGTTTGTGCAGTCTCTCAGTAATTTCATGAACATTTCTCCATGTATCAATCAGAATCTCAGTGCTGTCTTAAAGTCTAGGTTTTCTTTTTTAACTTTTTCTATCTCGTAAGCATTTTGGTTGATAAATGGTTCCGTAGACCAGACATGTATGCACTGTCACACTCTCATACGCCGTCTCATCTGTTTGTATTTTTGGTTTGATTAATTCTTATTGCTTATTAAGGCTCATTCTGAATACAGGCAGGCCAGTTGGTCTGTAGGTGCCTCTGGGTCCTGCACTGACCGTCACTGTTTTGGCAAGTGGTGAAGCTATAACAACCTGGCACAGCTGGCTTGTGGCTACCCAGAAGTCCATAGGAGCTGTCAGTCCAGTTTGAGGGTTTGTGACTCCTAGATGTGGCAAGAACTCCCTTTTCCAGTGTAATAGGGTTATGTTTATTTTTCTTCATATCTAAATTAATTGCCCTGTCTTTCTGTCTGATGGCAAATTTCATGTTTCCTTTACTGTAAACCGTTTCATTCTCCAATATATGCCAGATTTCAGCATACAATAGATTTTCCTCATTATTTCAAAAGAAGTGTTATCAATAAAAAGAAAATTAAAAATGTGTCACTATGATTTGGAGAGAAAATAAATACACTGAAGCTAAGATTTCATCCCAAATAGACTCTGATAGTAAGAAATACTGGGGGTGGGGGGGAAATTGTGTCACAAAGCTTCAGAGAATATGAAATAATGTTGTTTTTTTAAAAAATCAATTCTCCTTTAGCAAGTTTTTTCTTTTTTTTTTCATTTTTTCAGGGCTCTAGTGGAATTTCTTTTTGTGTGAGATTGTTTCTCATAATAATTTCATCTTGTAATACTTCTTGATTACAGCTCATGCATTGGCAGTCAGACTGAATTTCTGAATCCTGTGACTCTCTGGACTTTAACCCCTTGGACTTCAGCTTCATTGGCTTCTAATATGTAATATTTACTGATTCCTAGAGCTGCCTTTGCGTAGATGTTTTGCACGGGTTACTTCAATTTACTGTCCATTAATCTTGAGGGCAATTAGGCTTTCCTACTTGCTACCCTCCATTGCGTGAGATATCCTTAACCATGTAGCAACATCTGAACCGAAGGAAGAGGTTGGCACTGGCAGTACATAATGAGAGCAGGTGACAAACGTTCATAGTGGTTAATGGAGGTGAATGTATACATTGCATGTGCTGACCTCATCTCTTCTGTTTTTGTGTAAACTTATGCCAACAGATATCCTTCATAGTAAAGAAAAAACCTCCGTGAGGTGTTAACTTAATTTTTATATCATCTCGGATAACTTCATATTATCTCTTACTGGTATATTCAGCACACCAATTACAAAAACAAATAGACTATGCCTACCAAAACCATTAGCAATACCATTTAGCATACTCATTAGAAATGGCTTATTAGAATATAAATGTCTGTATTATTTTTTTAAAGCATTTTTCTTCACTTAGAATACCTACTACTAGTCTACTGCTGACAATTATCAAACAAATTACCACATGTCAACTAATATGTAAATAGCCTACTGGGTTGTTATAATTCCAAATAAGTTTTAATATTTTCCCTTTGAACAGGAATACTGAATTCTAACAAGTTCTGGTTTGCAGTAAGGAGGGAGCTGACAACAGGATGAGGCGGCTGCAGGCAAGGCTGAGTTTAAGCAAATGCTGTAGTTGAGAGGTATTTTGATACCTGTGTAGAAGTGAATTCTCCTAACTCCGCTTCACATACCTTAAAACACTCTACATGTCTATTTCCAAACATTGCCTAGGTAGAGACTCACCCTGGTTTGAGTGATTGAGCCAGCGCTGCTTTCTGAGGGGCATCTTCCTGACATAAAATAGGTCCGTTCACTGGGTCAGAAATGTGATTAGTAAGAAACTTCGCAAAGCAGCCAACATCATTACTCCAGCTATGCCCTGATACAGGGGCACCTCCAGGTTGCTCATGTACAGCAGTAAAAAGTTGATGGACTTCCCTGATACTCCAGACACCAGAGAGAGTATTTCTTTTGATGCACTACAGTTGAGTGCTCCTTTCCCTTTGTACTTTTATTCTGGTGTTTCCGTCTCATGTGATTTTATTATGAGCCATTTCAATGTACCTGCTTTTACAAGGTCAATCTGCTAACTGCTTTGGAAAGGCATTTTATTTATTCCTGGTTTTGTTATTCAAACATCTAGGCAGAAGGAATAAGAAGAATACATGAGTGGTTTAGGCAAAGATTTACGGCTTTGTTTTGTAGCACAGATGTTTGTATAAGCATTTACGTTTTGGGAAGCTTGTGTTAGCATACCTGTTCTGAGGTTCCTCTGCCTCTGGGTCTCCATGATCTTAGAAAAGAAAGAGCACATTTACTCTTTGTGTGCCACCTTTTCCCTGTGAACTTTGTAGCTCAGGCTTAACACTTCCAAAAGTGGTGTGTCTTAAAAGCTAGTATTTCAGTGAACTGGAATTTATCCATGTTGTAAAATCCACACAAAGGTGGCAGCAACTATTTCAGACTGTTGTTGCTGCTGAACGGTTGGTTAGCAGTTGTCCAGGTGTATGTGTCACCCGCTCCTTCTGCAGCCTTGTCCTCCCAAGTCACTCCCTGGCCCTGAGGACGAGCAGCAGGGCCTGCCGCAGGCAGGGAGCAGGCCATGCACCTCCGGCACCTCCTCCAGCATCTCTGCAGCTTCCCCCTCCAGCCAGGAGTGTGATCAGCGGGGAAGAAAGGTTGCACTGAGCCTCAGACCGCTCTGCACACCGTGCCCCCCAGCAGGCTCTCCTCCCATTAACCCTGTGGCTCGTTTTGCTTCTGGCAGTGCTGCACGGGCAGGTGTACCGGTTTTGCACCCCAGAGGGAACGTGGCTGCTGAAGGAGAATTCAACCCTGCCCTGGAGGAACCTGTCTGAGTGCGAGGCCTCTGACCAGGTAAGAGTTTCCGTCTCTTGCTGCTCCTGTTGTTTATGACAAAACAGAAGACAAAAAAGCATAGTGATGGATGCCCACGTGTTTTTGTCCTGTCAAAGTGATCTTGACCAGCTTACCCTGGGTGCCTCACTTCAGTAAGCCTAATGGTAAGGGACATCAGGCCTGTCCCCTTCAACAAAGGGAACGTGGAGGGTAGACAAGAGCAGGTTTGAATGTACAGGAGACAGCCAAGAGAAGTGAACCCAGGTAGTCCCAGCTGCCCTGCAGTGCAGGGGGCTCGACTGGGGCCCACCCCAACCCGGGGAGGGACCGAAGGTTATTGCTTTGCCTTTTCTCCCATTGGCACGTTGTTACAATAAAGTGACGGTTTGTTCTCTCCGTCTTGTTAGCAGCTATTAAGGTGATTAAGATGAACTGAACTGAAGGATATTTGCTTCTCACCTTTGGACAGGGGGCAGTCCCTGCTTTTTCTTTGTGTTTTTTTTTTTTTTTGTCTTTCTACCTTAATTTGTTGTGGGTGATGGAATTAGGCTTGTCAGTGTTATTTTCTTGCCCTAGTGCTTTATACTCTGCAGGGAGCTGAGACACCTGGCACCAAATGAAGCAGAGCATAGGGATTTCCAGGGGATTTTTGTCAGCCACTGGCGTCAGCTAGTGCACCATGTGCATTCCCATGACACGTGATACCGTTGCTGCTGCGAGCCTCCAAGGGTGATGCTTTTCCTCACGTAGATTGAGTGTGCTCTCTTCATCCCAGGGTACTGGGAACTAGCACATATCGAGCCAAAACTGTTCAAGTACATGAAATTCCCACATGCTGCAGGATCTGTGTCCTCTGGAGTTCCCGTTGCTCAGTGTCTCGTTCCTCAGAAACAATAAATGACTGCAGACTGGAAGGAGATGGGAAAAGTGATAGTTTCTCATTCTCCAACTATGTTATATTCTACTTTATCCTTTAATTTTCAGCCTTATTCCTTGTCCTTTCCGTGTTCTTGCGTATCCCAGCAAAGTATGTTATCTTAACCCCCAGTGTAAGACTAGTCAGTTTGACTTTTTTTTGTATTGCCATTATGGTTTCTTCCAGAGCTGTGTCGAGACATGACAAGGAGAGAGATACCTAATGGTAACACTTGGTCATTTGTCACCTGCCTCCAAGTTTCCGTGAACTGATCTGAAACCCTGCGTACATGGTGTCACTCCCTGAAATGTGAACAACCGTGTTTGGTTTTCCAGCTAATGTATATAGAGCCCTCTAATAACTTACTTTGTTCTATGCATCTTGTACGTGAGAACAAGAGGTTGTTTTGATAAGTCTGCTCTGTATTATGTTGCAATTGTTGCTAAAATAAGATCCAAAGGTTTTGGGGGTGAATCGTTATAACATTGTTTACTTTAAGTGTGGGAAGTGGTTTTGAGCTGTGTAGAGGTTTTAAATTGTCAGCTCTCAGTAGTTTGCTTGAGCTTTGATACTGAAGAGATTTTTCTTTTCTCTTTGTAAGGCAGTTCTCGTATCATTCCTTTAGAACATTAACCTAGTAAATCTCTGAGGAACAGCCTGTATGTTCACCTTAAATCCTTCTGTCTGTGCAATGTACATCTGAATAGCTGTACTTATTTCTGAAGTACAAGGAATATATTCCTTTGTGCAGCACAGATCTTGGGAGTCAATTGCAGAATTAGCAGCTTGAAGAAGGGAAGTAAAATGCCTGAGTCTATTTAGACAAGGATACGTGCTTAGAAATTAACCAGAACAGAGAATATGAATATTCCTCGAGCCTGAGCAATAAGCCTGTGTTGCCTGTGACTTTTCAGATACGAATCTTCTCCCTAAAGATTTTGGCCAATGCTTTCAAGCAAGCGTCTGGGTGCTCATGTCTTCAACAATGAAGAGAGCTGGAGCCCAGGTCTGTCAGGGGAGTGTGAACATCCCTGCTGCTCTGGTCCACATTGGCTCCCTCCTTCCCTCCCAGGCAGTACTGAAACACCTAGGTCACGAGATGGTGTTGGGCTATGGTTTGTTACCAATACGTTGCATAACTGAAGGAGGAGAGAGACTATTTGGGGGCAGAAAAGAATTTAGTTATATGAATGCAAGGCGTGCTTTACCTCAGAATCAACAAATGGAACCTGGCTTGTTACATTCCTAAGTCTAGATGTAGCCAAAGGACCCCCCTCCACCTTGCTTTAAGTCTTCAAGTCTGAAAACATCAGCTTTGCCATTTTTACTGCCGGCTTGAGTTGTGCCTGTGCTTCCTGCCATCTGTTTAAGACTTGCTTGTGTGGTAATTTATGCCTCTCCAACTTTATTACAAAATAATGTCACATTATCTATTTTCTAGCCTGGCTGCAAAGCCCAACTGTTTGAGTGACTACCTGGGAGCAGCTGGGGAATTAAGATTAAATTTTTATTTCTTTAGAACATACAAAAAGTGGAGGACTGTTTTGATATGTGCATTTAAACTTGAAAGTAGGAGAATGACTTAGGCTTATCATTAAGAAAAGTTAGAAAGCAGCTGAGAGAAAAGAACTGAAGCCCATGAGCTCTGTCTTTTCCCCCCTCCCTCTTTTTTTTATTTTTATTTTTTTTTTCTTTTCTCCTTTATATGCTCTCAGGATGCACCAGAAGAACAGCTCCTGAATTTGTCCATCATATACACCATTGGATATGCTCTTTCCTTCTCTGCCCTTGTAATAGCAACTGCCATTCTTCTTGGATTCAGGTAACTGGCGAAGCTCTGAAGAGAGTGGAGAAAAGGTGTTATGTTTTTTTCTGTATGATAGTATGAGACTTTGACAGAAATGTTTCATTATTTTTTCCCTGTTTTTCCATCACCTTGTTATTTCTCTATCTTATGTCATTTCTGTGTTCCTTCCTACAACCATTTCTTCTCGAAATGCAAGTAGATTTCCTGAATTTTTGCAGTGTTACCAGTATGAATGTGTGGAACAGATGCTTTTAATCAGTTGAAATATTTTGTCGTAACATTTTTTATTTCAATGAAATTTTCACTGGGAGAGATGGAAAAAGAGAGAGATTCCAGCATTCCTTCATGTTGTCACCTTGCAGATGGGGCAGTAGTCTGGGGTGTGAGAGGACATTTAGGACAGAAGTTCTCGTCTTGCTTGGAATTACACAGTGCATAAAGCTCAGTTTGGCCTATTTCCCGGCGCTCACATCAGGGTGTATTTCAATGCAGAAATGGATTTTTGATGCAATTTCTCTTTTTGGGGAACTTTGAGAAATTCTTATTTCTTTTGCAATATGGAAGAGAACCTAATTTTGAAACTTGAAAAGTTTCTGCGAAATAAATTGCTGTCACCTGATCAGATTGGCACACTGGGTTCATCCAGGTATGCACTAACAAATTGCAAGGAGTGCATCAAAATCAAGAGATTATTAGTTGCACATGCCAATACTACACTATGTAGGTTTGGTTAAAAAAAAAAGAAGAAAAGAAAAAAGATAACAACTTTGGACTCCAACAGAGATGTCTTTTTTTCCCTCTGTAAATGCAAGAGGTGTACTGATTTCAGCCAAGCTTTCTTGCAGTTTGGGGATGCTGAGCACAGGAGACTGATAGTTAGAAAATGCAAAGATGTAATCCTGCTCTTTTATGGGAAAGAAGTCCCTCTGCTATGAAGTCCTGCTCCCTGTTGCTGTACATAGCCAGGTCCCATCCTCCCTCTTACATACTGATGAGGCTGCCTCCTAAAAAAGTATAGTTTTCCATCTCCTGGTACTCGTATTTGAAACCAGGTCAGGTACCTTCAGTGCTCTGATGCTTAAGAAACTTTCTTCCCTCACTAAAGAATTATCATTGCCAGTTAATGATTATTTGCTGTGATGCCAGTACTCTCTTTTAACATGCCAGTCCCTCTCTTTTCATTCCTCCTAAGTGTTTATACCCTTTAAAAGATCAGTCATGCCTCTTAGCTTCTAATTTCCAAAACTAAAGTAACCCAAGCCATCTAATATTGTACCACAGCTTTTAGCATTGTATTATCCCTTCTCCTACCAGCGGAGAAGTATAGGCTGGTGATCTCAAAGAAGATTTAAATGACTACAGAAATGCAGAGACATGCTCACCCTCTCTGAATGCCACGTGATAATTATGTACGTGTTGTACCTGTGCAACTTTGGGACTCGTCTGACAAAACACCAGATGGTCTTGAAGTCTCCAAATGTCTCCCAGGATAAGTGCTTTCTCCTTGTTTCACCCAGCAATGACACTTTCTGAGTAACCTTAGCAGCCCAAATGTAAAGGTCGTAGAGCACAACCATATACTTTTTGAAGGAAGGAAGGATGTGCATGTTTTTGTCAGGGAACAAAGAGCAAGTTTGTCACTGAGGACTAGTGGGAGAGAGGGAATTTTGATGCCTTAACTTTTGTAGAGAGATCCTTTAGCATTTTTTCCTTTAGCTGTTAAGCGGGGAGTGGAGATGTGTACATGAATGTGTGCTTCTGATTATGAAAATGAGGTTTCAGAGATGTTAAAGGGGCTGAGAGCCTTGTTAAAACTATGCCATCAAACCATTTTGTGCTTTCCTGTCTAAATTGCCTATCTGGAGACAACTTGGTCCTGGATTTCATGAAGTACATGGGACCTACCCCTACGCAGATTGCAGTTGTGAGATTCTGACTGGAACCTCCACTCGTGGCCACTCCCCAGTAGCTGTGCAACCTCAACAAATGAGGATCGAAATTGAATTCAGTGGCACCATATTGCTGGTGTTCTCCACTTTTTTAATAGGAAGGCCTTTTAAGTTCTTAGACTACAGAATAACCTTTATATTTGTTTTTAAGAATGATACAGCAGAGGAAACAATATATCTCTAGTGTCCAATTTTGCATCCTCTGAAAGAAATGGAAGAAAAATCTGTAATTTCAGTGATGGAAGCTGAATTAGACCCCTAACTTCGTGACTGAAACGATTTGAATAACTTGCATTGCCTGTAGCAGAAATACTCAGTAACTGCTTCCAACCTATTTTCTTCAATTGGCTAATTTACATAATTTTTGCAATCAGATTTAAACGTATAGCAGTTCTGAAGGGTAGCAACAAATACATTTTGAGTTAAGGGAAAATAAATATTAATCATATGTAAGTTTTGAAATAAACTGTGGCTTAAAAGTGATGCAAAAAATTCTGTTTGACCTATGAAAACAAAGTTCTCCTTGCTCTTTGGTGTAAAACTGATAACTTTCAGACCAAGTCTATTTTTCTATTCAAATTTATAGAGCAGTAAAAGGGGACATTTAAAGTATAAGTTCACTGAAACTCTTACTGGAACAATTGCTGTTTATCATATGTTACATATATCTTTTAACATCAAAAAAGAATCACACCCAGTGTAACTTCCTGCTTGTTTGTACCCTTGCAGTACTGGAAGAAAACAGTTTGTGGATGAGGCTGATAAAACTTTGGCAGCACTCTGCAGTTGGATGCCATTTACATGACTGCAGTTTCTTTTGCTATCCCTTAACGAGCTTTTTTTTTTGACAAGTAGCAATTTTATTGTCTTTGCAGCTGGCTGCTGAAATTCAAGAGGATATTTTTCTTTGGGTTTTGGGGGATTTTTTTGTGTTTTCGATTCTGAATGCAGAGGTGAAAATTCTGTTCCTTTTAGTTCTACGGAAAGCATTTACAATTCCCCCAGGAGGCAATTTGAATACAGATTTTTCTCTTGTTGTCAAAGCGGTAATTTACAGGTGGATGTTTTTTCATTGCGGGCTTGAGCACAGCCAGAAGCTGTACTGCACACCAGTTCCTGAGCCTCGCCAAGGTAAACCTGTGCAGTGACACTGGGGTCAATTCAAAGAGATTTGATTTAGCATTTTGTGAAACTTAACTTTTTCCGTTCTTTCAGATGTATCTTCTGAAAATTACTTTTATTTTTACACTTTTAAAACTTTTAAAATATTTTTTCTTGCACACTGATCTCCTTCCATCCCCCAAACATTCACGCTTGGGACTGAAGTTTTGAATGTCTTTTTGTTGATACTGATTTCTTCCCAATGACAGTTTGAAATCCCTACAGCCATTCTCAAGTTACGGGTTTTCCTCTGGTACCTCCTGATTTCCAACTGGGCTCATTGTTCCCTCCCTCAGTCCTGTCTGTGATCTTGCAGCTTTTACTTAGCTAGTTTGTAAAAATCATGACTGATTCTTCCTTTTTACAGACATCTGCATTGCACGAGGAATTATATTCACCTGAACCTCTTCACCTCTTTTATCCTCCGGGCTATATCTGTCTTCATTAAAGACTCAGTGGTGAAGTGGATGTACAGCACAGCCACGCAAGAGCACCAGTGGGAAGGACTTATCTCCTTCCAGGTAGGGGCAGACACTGTGGTGGTTCTCAGCATATTGAGACATCACTGTGGTGTGTCTGCATGACAGCAGGTAATTTTGTTTTGTGCAGTGAGGGTTGTACAAAATGCTCTTCTTCAGTCCGCAGAATTTCTCTGAAACTTGTAGCACACCACCTGTGGATGTGGTTGTGCCATCCTGGGCTTGGTACAGACAAGTAGTTGATGCCATGGCATGTTTCTCTGCCTGTGGAGAGTTTACTCCAACTAGACAGAGGAAACACGAAGAGGTGGATTTTTTATATACGTACAAATGCCCGTATCTTCTTCCCATGCTGCAAGTACATTTTTTCTAGCAGTGACAAGAGGGCATTCATTTCCATAAGCCACTGCCTTTTGTGATAGGACTGTCCATCTTGTATAATGACCAAATTAGTTCGTCATTCTTGGAGATCTTTATAATCTGTTAATGATGGAAAAAAGGGAAGCATCTGATTAAAATGCAAATTTGAAATCATTTAGAAAAGCTTTGGAGGAATAGACTAATTAAATACTTCTAATTGAAGGAGAGGATGTACAACTCTATGTGAACATGATGAAAGCATACCTTTCCCCCTTCAGGTTTAGAATAAAAATGTACTTTAATCCTCAAAGAAAAGGATTTTAATTATTTGTATAGCTCTTGTGATTCTAGAACCATGGGTACTGTGTTTGCTGCTGCAATACAGGGTGAAGGGTATGTTTTCTGATGCATGTACCCATCCTTTTCTGACACTCTGCCTAAGGCTTAAGCACTAATGCCACATAGTGAGTCTCATATGATGGTTGATTTCTTCTCATCTGCAATGTATCAATTGGCAGAAAATAATATTGTAATACATATCTTAAATGATTTGGAAATATTTGCATTGGATTGTCAGTCATCCTTTCAAAAAAAACCCTAGACTTTATGCTTTCACACATGGTTTATCCAACAGTGGTTTCATCATATATGATGGATATATTAATTAGGTAATCAGGTTTCATACTTATCTAAAGCTCTGCTGACCACCTCTCTGTAATTTACCAGCCAAGAGAGATTTTGCACTTAAATTTGATGCACTGGGCAATATCGCTGTTCTATCAAAAATCTTTTGCTTTGGAAAATAGTCAACATTACGGCATCTGTTATTTGCTCTTTAATAGAGAAATTCTCAACTGCAGAATAGAAAATCTGTGGGAAGTGAAAAGATTCACTGACTGCAGTTGATAGAATACCTTTCACTTGCGCTTCTTTTCATCTTTGTGGTGTGCTTTTCAAATTATAATCCATCGTTTATTGAGGGAAAATCCAGAACATGTAATTTTTAATTTTATTTTTTTAAAGGAGGAATGCTGTTGAAAACATCTATTTTCTGTGTATAGCACCTGTTACTGGCTTCCATCCCTTCAGCACTCAAATGTGATTAATTTAGCAAGTGTTAGTTTGAGGAGCAAGAAAGAGCAGCAGAGAGAACCAGTCTTTTCGGTTAATATCCTTTTATTCTCAGCCCCTATTGCATTCATTTGGGCTGTGCTTATCTTCTCTCACAGGAATCGCTCAGCTGCCGCTTGGTCTTTGTGATGATGCAGTATTGTGTGGCTGCAAACTACTACTGGCTGCTGGTGGAAGGCATGTACCTGTACACGCTGCTGGTACTTTCAGTCTTTTCTGAGCAGAGAATTTTTCGGCTCTATCTCTGCATCGGCTGGGGTAAGTTGATCTTTCTGTGCTGTCTGCCTGTGGCTGCCTGAATTGGCAGATGGTATAATAGGAAAAAATACTGTCTGTCTATGGTAGTGCTGCCTGGTTCGAGTCCTGCGGTCTCCTTTCCCTTTGTGTTCCCAATCCCTTGCCTTGTTTGAGCTGGGGGGTGCTGGGCCAGCCCAGCTCCTGGGTGCTTGCAGTGTAGAGGCTGTGATTTCATAAGGCAGGGGCTGTGCAGCACCATGGGAAATCCCCAAGCCATTGGCAGGCACATGCTACTTCACAGAATCACAGAATTGTCAGAGTTGGAAGGGACCTCTAGAGATCATCTAGTCCAACTCCCCTGCTAAGCAGGATTGCCCAGAGCACATTACTCAGGACTGCATCAAGGCGGGTCTTGAAAATCTCCAGGGAAGGGGACTCCACGACCTCCCTGGGCAGCCTGTTCAAGTGCTCTGTCACCCTCACCCTAAAGCTTTTCCTTGTATTTAAATGGAACTTCCTATGTTCCAGTTTGTGCCCGTTGCCCCTCGTCCTGTCACTGGGAACCACTGAAAAGAGTCTGGCTCCATCCTCCTTCAACCCACCCTTTAGATACTTATAAGCATTAATAAGGTCTCCCCTCAGCCTTCTCTTTTCCAGGCTAAAGACCCAGCTCTTTGAGCCTTTCCTCATAAGGGAGATGCTCCAATCCCTTAATCATCTTTGTTACCCTACACTGGACTCTCTCCAGTAGTTCCCTGTCCCTCTTGAACTGGGGAGCCCAGAACTGGATGCAGTATATTCCAGTTGTGGCCTCACCAGTGCAGAGCAGAGGGGGAGAATGACCTCCCTCGACCTACTAGCCACACTCTTCCCTATGCAGCCCAAGATTCCATTGGCCCTCTTGGCAACAAGGGCACATGACACTTCTACTGCAAGACATAAGCTTCCCAATACAAAAGATGTGTGGGTGATTCCAGGTTAAGGTGGACTTTTCCTGGATTGCCCAGCTTCACCTCCTGACAGTTTCCCATTGCGTTCAAAGATGTGTTAACTAGTTGTGGTGCAAAATAGTGACTATACCTTGTATCTGGTCAAGGATAACAGTAGAGAAATGGTGGCAGCGTGAGCTAGGAGGATGCAAAGGGGCTGGTAAAGAAGGAATGGCTAGCAAGGAGTTGTCGGGCTGGTTATGTAGGCAGAGCAGGTCAGGTAATAATTGCTGGGCAAAGGAGTGGTCAGGGTGCAGGTGCCATGGGCATTTATACACTTGAGAATAAGAACTGCAATGCCCTGAAATCAGTTGGTTGAGCCAGAGGCACCTCCTGTAGAAATGCTAAAACTTTGATTCTTTCACTATCCAGTTAGCCTGAAAATATATTACTGTTCAGGATTAATCCTACTTTTGGAACCATCTTTTGTGTGCTTTTCTTGCATTCTCTCCCTTCCTCTTCTCCCCCCTCCCCTTTTGGTGGAAATCAGGCGGCTTTTGGAAAGCTGAAAGTAAATCCCAGTAAATACTGCAAGTGCTTTCACAGATACTAGTTTGAACATGTAAATTGCTTTGACTGTCCTTCTCTATGGATTTGCCAACTGTGAATATTCTAGCAAATTAGTTCACTGGTAAAATGCATATAAATGGCTTACTGTGAATTACCCAATTCTAGTGAACAGTGGATATATGAGGAGCAAAGGCTTTCCAGCATATTGATGGGAATAAATAAATGCAAGTAATAGCATTTTCCTGCTGTACAGTTTTAGTTTAAAAGTTCTGTATCTTCCATTGCTGTTTTGTATGTAGGACATGCAGCAAAAGCAACAGAATCTTGTATAACATTTGAACTATGTGCATTTTAATCATGTTTTATGAACAGCCATAACCTCAATTAAAAAAGAAAAAGGATGGGGGGACTATCTTGAAGCAGTGACTGAGGACATGAGAAGAAATGGAAAAGAAATTAGAGCAAAATTATATCTAGCCAAATCTGAGGATATTGTATTGTTTTATAAGTAAGGTTAGGATGGTTTAGATCTGAATCACTTCTAGTTACATTTTGTCTGTTGCAAAAGTAGAAGGCAGAGACAGAAGTTGCTTTTTTTTGTTGGTGTTTTTTGGTTGGTTGGTCGGGGTTTTTTTCTTTAAAATGGCAGTTTAGCTACTGTACATTGAATTTCTGGATGAATTTGGAAAATGAGTGGCAGTGCCAGAAATTCACACTAGATACATAGGTTTCATCTGAGCTTCCCAGAAGAGCTCTGCCTGTGCCATTCAGTCCTTATCTGTACAGTTTTTTGCTATTCTAGCCGTGGCTGCATGTGCAAACCTTGCCAATGATTCTCCATCTTCAAATGCAGAAATATCTGCTATTTCAGTGCTCCTAGATTAGTTATTCCAGGTAACCATTTTGTCTCTAAAAGGTGGAAAGAGATGAAGATTTTTTTTTCCACTCTTTCTTGCTTCTTTGCTGGTGATTCCATTTTTTGATTGCTCAGGTCCCTCACCAGATGCCTTTCTGCTATATGCAGTGCTCAGCGTGCAATGAGCAGCATGACAGCCTCAGCATAATCCTGAGGCTTCAGAGAGACAGTAGGTTCTTGTTTGAACAAGAAAGCTGAGAAAGTCCCACTCTTTGAAACAGTTTATCAACTGTAAAAATAAAGCTGGATCGAAAAATACTTATTTGATTGTCAGAGCTGATTTGATACCTTGCCCCTTTGTTCTGTTAATGAATTGTCCTCTTATGGGATAATTTTTTAACTAGTTCATTACTGAACAATTGATGTATATATATGTTTTAAAATTTTGTACATGCACTTGTTCACAAACTTAGTGGGTGTTAGCCCTTTCCTGTTGTTATTACTTCTAATTATAACTGAACTTTGTGATCACTTAGAGGCCACATGGTATTGCTTTTGCTGTCTGAATAGCTTCTGCAGTCCCCCATGTGATCACATATGTTTGCAGTTGTACTTCTCTGAAATGTACATAAAACTGTGTATTCTTCTCAAGACTTTTGTCCACCTGAGTGTTTGCATATACTCTCTCAGTCATGATGTTTGCCCTGTTCTTCTTTTGAGGAACAACAGGCCTCAGAACAAACAAGAAACTAGAGCAAATTAATTCTTCAGGTAATCCCAAGCAAAACTGTAACGTAAGGGCCATCTTTCAAATAGGTAGAAATGTCCCAATACCTATTTCTCTCCAAGGTTTTGAACCACTATATTAAATAGCGCTACATTTTGTTATAATGGGAAAAAGTCCCTGTAATCGTGTAAATAAAAAAAAAGGTACTTCTCACATTTTATGTCTAACATAATAAATTCATCTCAATTCAAAACGTGGAAAGGGTAAACCTGCTTTTCAAGTGGAAATATGTAAAAGATACCATACTTAGTCTGTGTCTTCCGAGGAGCAGTTAGCAGTGAGTTGTGTAAAGAAAAAATAATAAATATTTCTTAAATATATTTTTGCTGTATCATAATTTCAGGTCAATACTTAATGTTACAAGACATGCTCCATTTAGAATCAGTTCAAATGAGCAATTATTTTTTGCTGTTAAAGTGTTTTATAAGGGGAAAAGTCTGTTTATCTCGTGTTATTGTACTTTGCAAAAGCTAGAAAAGTTATAAAATCTTGATAGACCTCAGGAAACTAATGTAGTTTTACAAACTGGGAGTTGTTTATATCGACATCATGTATATTGATAGGATTCTATAAACCTTCCTGATTACTTGTAAGGTAACTTTATTCCTCTAATGGCCACTTCCTTGCCAAGATTTCATGCCACGATGGGCTTTGAGATGGCAGTGTTAAATTTTTCCTATTTCATTTAATGTGGAAAATGCCTTGCTTATGTCTTCTTTTTCTTTGTGAAAGCAGGCTTTCATACATTTGTGTCAATCCTGAGTTCAAATATCTTACTGCAAAAACAACGGTTTATGCCATTTTCAAAGCTGATGGGAAAAGAAAAAAAAAAGGCAGAAACACAACGTCAACAAACAAAATTCTTAATAGGCTAATGGCAGAGCAGGTAGATGAGCTGTTCCCTTCAGTCTGGAGGTCAGCACAACAGCAACCAAACAGGGTGTTGATGCAGATAATCATTGTCACTTGCAGGAAGAAAAAGAAAAAAAAAAAGCTTTTGCTGGTGTTGGGACAGCAACTGACTGTTCATCGTGCCTGAGCTCAGGTGAAGAGTTGCTGAGCTTGACATGGACTTCAGGCAGCTGTGTCAGTGCTGTACAAAGCAGTCTCCAGAGAAGAGCAGTTTATATTGTAACGCTGCTGTATGCATCTTTGAGCAGCTTTTGGTGAAAGAAGGACCTGTTTGCATTTAGAAGGGGGAAGGAGGGAGGAATGGGGAAATAATAGCAACATCCCACAGTGTCTGTGTGCAACATCCAGGAGGGAAGAATGACAGGAGGAGACAATTTTCAGCACTAAAGGCTAAGAAGAAAATGTTAATAAAAAGCTAAGCATTCTCTGAGCTTCTATGGCAATTTTACACCCAGCTGCACTTGCAGCAGGGAAACTGCCATAAAAAATAAATAATTCCCTTCCTTCCAACCCTTGGCAATCCAAACTTGCTCTATGGAAGAATACTTTGAGGGAATGAAGCTATTAAAGGCTGGAAGCCTAGCTAGAGTGTCAGTCTCCATCCTGAGTGCCAGGAAGATCTGACTGGAACACAGTCAGTAAGAAACTTTCCTTCTGAAGCTCAGTATGAATTCTGTAGCAACAGGAGATGCATTTATTGCACTAGCCATTTCTTGACTCTTTTCAAATAAAAATTTCAGACAAGGACGTGAAAATTGTTTTTGTGTCCAGACTGATTCCTGATAGGAAACGTGCCTGTCAAGAGTTTCTCTTAATTCTCTTCACTCTTTGTCTTCTGGATTCATCTCTTTTGTGCTTTTTCTTTTTTAGAAAGAAAAACATTTCATCTTTTCTTCTCACATCTTCAGTACTCTTACTCTTTCTACCTCTAGTCATATTTATTTACCACTTCTTTCAGTTCCTTATCACGTACTTCTTGCATTCATACATTAAACAGTTGATCAAGTCAGGCCGTCCTGGATGGCTTCTCAAAGGGGCGGATCAGAGTTCTTCTCACAGCAGTAATGTCCTTCTGGTTTGTGTGCCCAATTATCTTGGAGGCTGAACTTCTCACCACATGGAAATCAGTGATGTCAGGTTACATCTAAAATAGCAGCTTATGCACAAACTCATCAGTCCTAAAATCATGTATTCAGAATATGTCCTTATTTAAGGGTCTTGGTAGGATGGCAGTGCTCTGGTCCTACAGAGGCCAGTTTACTTCAGGAAGAACCTCTAATCATCAGGTGAGAATGAGGGGAGCCTTTCTTGCTCTTCATACATCTTTCTCCTCTGAAATTGTTCTTACGTACAATGCAAAGCTAGAAATACCATGTGTCTACAAGAATGAAAACTGCTTGAACATTGAGGTAAGGGAAGGAAGGAATGGCAGTATGGAACAGCACCACCTGGTGACATCTTTCATGGTAACTGCTACTTAGTGGACTCAAGAACGACCCTGAGCTTTTCTGGTCTATCCAAAAATATCCCAGATCCATTAAATGGAGAGACCGATTTCTACATGCTGTTACCAGGACACAGCAGATTCCATTAGCAGCAGCACGAATTGCTCTCCTCTCTGCTCACTAGGGACAGTGGAGTATTGTGAAAATGTCAACCAAGTGGTGGTTCCTGTGTAGAATTTCTCACAGCTTTCTTCTCTTACCTACCCCACCTTATTATCATTCTGGATAATGTCTGGTTTTACAACTTTTTTTTTTTTTTTTCTATGAAGACACTTGTCCAGGTGTAGAGTATGTAAGCTAGAGTAAAAATAAGTAGGTTGTGCTGCTTATTTATGCAGTGGGGTATTAAGATATTGATTTGGTAGTTCCATTACTTTTTCATCATCTATAATATATATAATCATAGCAGCCTGTGCCGTGTTTTTTGAAGTTGAGCTTTTTTAGCTGAGCTGTTGGCATGCTTATTTCCTTGACAGATTTCATAGTCACCATGCAGCATTCAAAGATGTTTCTGGTCACTTATCAGCCTGTAAGAATTAACATGGCAGAGGCTATTATGAGTAGGTTGTTGCAGTTTCTGGCATTTTCAGCAATGATGCAGTACAGACAAATGTAGACGTTACCATTTCCAGAATTCAGAGACTTTTCAGTGGTCAGTTAATCTGGGGAAAGATCAATCTCAGAGCTTGCTGTATGACAAAAAGCAAAATCAGAAAGAGTTCAGCCTATATCTTAAATAAGTGCATCCTATAAATGGGTACATATTTTTTTTCAGCTGTCTGATATTCTTTGAATAGCAGCAGCAAGAGAAAGAGGTGTATGACTGAAACTTAAATGCACCAGAAGAGCTGCATGTTGGGAGTCCAGGACTGGAATACAACGCTAATTCAGTTAATGAATGATAGCCATCTGTAGAGTTTATTTAAAGAGCTGTATACAGTTTGCTTTCACTGCCTGCTTAAGCCAGCCAGATTTCTCTTGACTGAGTGAAGTAACCAGAATATTTGCATTTGTGCCAGTTAATGCAGGTTAATTAGGTATCAAGGTTGTAAATTAATCTATAGAGAGCCTCGGTGATCCTTGCAAACTACAGTTATTGCAGGGATGCTGCAGACTTGCTCTTTTGCTGCTGTGAATGACTTCTACAGACTTGAAGTGGATTAATGAATGTTCTTGGGGCAGTCTCCTCTTTAGATCTTGACTAGGGCTTTGGAAAACTGAATGTATTCCCACCTGCTGAGAGCGTGTTCCCAACAGTTTTCAGAGCCACCCATTTCTTAGAACAAGACTTTGTGAATTTGGTAGTCGTCAGAAGGTATTTATATAGAATTTGCACTGATGTTCAAAGCTTATATGTATGTATTGCGCTGTTAAGTCTTGGTGTCTCAGATTAAAATGTGCATTGCTAGCATGGAAAATAATGTGACTGATAGTGTTGCAACACCAAGGCACCAGAGGCCTGCATCACAAGTGGGAATGGGCAGAGGATGCAGGACAAGTCACCTTGTACATGCTGCCTATTAATTCATATAATATTTGCATAGTGGGATGCTGATGCAGTTCAATAATACCAGCCCCTCTCTAGCTACGCTCTTTCGAAACATAATAGTAATAACAGATTCTCAATTCAAATGTCAAGTAATGCGATTAAATATGGAGAGATTTCTGATGTATCCAGAAGATGGAGATATCCACAAATCATTATTGTTATCTCTTGATTTATTAGTTACCTCCACAGACATGCAGCCTTTTTCAGTGTTCGTGTCTTATCCTGAAAGTTTCATATTAAGATGTCTTCATTCTCGGCAAAGTCAAGAAAGGAATAAGTCAAACTATAATTATTTTCTGTGAATCAAAAGTTCATTTGTGTTTGGAAGTGATTTGCAGTGACCATGTTCTTAATCTCTTATGCCACTATCAAAGCAGCACAGAGTTCTCAGTAACTTTGCTCCCAAAATATTGTGTACTCTCAGTATCAGGTACATCCATGGAACATGTTCAACTCCTTGCCCCAATAATCTACTCAATTCATTATCTTTGCTCTTACTCTAATTATTGCTATTTTTTTCTTGCTGGTGCTGCTCTTTATTCTCTCTTTTTATTTTTTTTTTAACCAATTAAGGAGAATAGTTGGTCTTGTGTGTTCGTAGTATTCAGTTGTTCTGATAGTAGAGAAAGAATACAGTACAACAAGAGAGAAGGCTTTTATTGATGATACCCACTACAGATACTGCTTGTAGATTTTCAGACTGCAAGAGATCACTGATTTCCCTGTGGCTTCTGCTGTCAGGAGCTGCGTATTCATTTGCCCTATGCAGCACTTCCTGCTGTGTGCTGATGTTCCTATGGCCCCTTACCATCTTGGTTCTTAAGAATGCAATAGCAAAGCACATTAAAAGTTGCCCTTCCTATACAATGTACATACAGCATCTGACACAGTCTAAGGAGGTACACAGAGGAATTAGACCATGTTGATCCATCCTTAGGCAGAAATTCTTCATCCTCCTCATTGTCTCTCAACCTGCTTTCCTTCCTTGTGGACTTTTTTGGCATTCCCTATACTGAGTATTGGTTGGTAGATGCACTTTAAAATTCTTTTTCAAGACCTAGGCATTTCATAAATGAAATAAATTAGCTTGAGAGCCTTTGACATTGTAAAGCAAGTAATGACTGCCAGTTTATTTGGCTTTTCTCTCTCCCTTTTACACCTCAGATAAACTGACAAACCGTAGCACATGCACTGGCAGGTAACGGTAGGACCAAGCCTCTTCTCAAGACCAGATGCGTCTGATGTCTTTGCTGCAGCCACTCAAGTCCGTGCCAATACCGCAGCCCAAACTGGGGACTTCTCTGTGGGGGGTGCCTGAGCACACTTGCTGCGTGTCGTGTGCCCACAGTCCCCTTTGCCACCGGGGCTACGTGGGGCTGAGTGTGCTCCAGCCCTGGAGCCAGAAGACAGCCTGAGCTTGGGGCTGCCTGAATGCAGGGTAGCTGACCCACAGGCAGAAATGTGGATGCAAAGGTTCGGGTCAGAGCACTCCTCTCTCGTGTGAATAGAGAGGCAAGCAGAGCTTCCAGAGATTTTATTCTCTTGGCCCCTCTGTGAAACTTTGATGGAAAAGCTGGTATATGCAGAGTATGGGGGTGATGGACTGTTTGTTTTTCATGCCTGTTAGGAGCTAGGCAGGGGCCCAGGCAAAATGAGTTATGTGTATTAGTTACCTGCAGGTTAGATTCCTCCTCCCACCATTGACAGCCATCTGCGCTGGGTAGGAGCTGCAACCCTGCTGCCAGTTAATTATGTTGCTCGTCACTCTGGGGGGAGGAGGGTGGGTTTGTCCTTCTCTGTGCTTTTCCCTGTCTCTTAATGTCAGTGTAAACCTTGTTTCCTCTCTTCCCAGGTGTGCCAATGCTGTTTGTTATCCTCTGGGGAACTGTCAAGTACCTTTATGAAGATGAGGGGTTGGTTTAGTTCTGATTTTTCTAGCTATCTCATTTGTGCTGTCTGTGTGCCCCAGCAGGTCATTGTTTGCTTTCTGTTCGGCGTGGTTTGCTTTGGCAATGTGCTGAAACCTCACATAATTGCTTCTGTTTTGTCTGAAGGTCTTGCATAACATTTCAGAAAGGAGCATGTGTTTCGTTCTGATCAGAATTTTCTGCATGTCTGAATGAATCTATCCTTTTGCAGGTCAAGGAAAGGTATGTTTTGTTTTTCTGGAGTTAGTGTATCAACAGTAGAAGTCATCATACCCAACCAAGACCGCTTCTGATACTGTGCCTTTGGCAGTAGCCTTTTCAGTTATGCTTCAGAGGAAGGCAGAAAACTCCCACAGAATTCTGCCTGCGATTTGTAGCAGTTACCTTATGCCTAACAGCAGAGATGTGATTGGATGCTCTTGTTTAAGCGTCCATTATTTAGATCTTCTTAAAATAAAGGCGCATTCTCTGTCTGCTTACGTTAGTCTTGCTGGAGTCAACTATGCCACGCATTAAACTGCTGCAAAGCACGAAATACTTTTTGTCTGCTTTTACCATAGCGGCTGTTCTGGAAAATTGCATGTGCTTTATATACCAAATAAGTTTTTTTTAAAAACAGAAGTGAGGAAAGTGGCTTCTCAGTGACAATGACTGCCTGCAAATATTTGGGTAGCTTTCTTTGTGATAACATTCACAACTTTAAGCTATTTCCTTTTTATTCTAAACATACTGTTTGTTGGGTCTTCCTCTTACTTAATTTCCAAACAACCCAGCCAGCACTTTTGTAGAGGGTCCTTTTTTTTGCTCACCCCTCCCTCCAACCCCCCCAACACAATGCTTGCTGGAGAGATGCTGCAATGTGAAAATTCAATGCAGTCAGAGCCACCCCCAGACTTTTTTTCTGCTGTTCATGAGTATTAAGAATTGGCCTTTTTTTTTTTTTCCCAGTGTCTTTCATAGTACTGAAGTACTGAACCAGTTCAGTCAAAGCTCCCTTTTCTGGCTTAAGCAATGTTAGGATTTTCTGATTTTCTTTTCAAGATTGACTTTATAATATTCTGTACCAAGACCGTGACCGTAGTGATGTATTGCAAGTTTTATTGAAATTATCAGAGTAGGTGTAGAGAACATGCAGCCTCTGAACAGGCGACGTTCCATGGGCATATCTTCCCACTGATGTAGAAATTGTATTCAAAGTGCTCATGCTGAGCCTTCTACATTATGCAGTGCTCAGAGCTGATTTATGTTTTCTATTAAGGAAAACTGTCACTCACTGCCTTCAGCAGACCTTAAAAGGGGCAATTTTGCACCTTATTGAATTTTCTCGATCTTGTATAAATATTTGTAAAATACAGCAATAAATAACCATGTGCAGCAGCTTCTCTGAAAGGCAAGATTTCTGTGCCTTGGGCGGGCATTTGCTGGAGCAGGCAGGGATATCTTTCATGCTGTTTGCCCTAGCGCTGTCACCATGGACGTGCAGCAAGCTGTAAATTTCATTTGTGACTTAACTGCTTCCCCGGCTATGAGGAATAACTGGAAGTAAATGTGGTCATGGCTGGGAATCTGAGGCAGTCGTGTGAACATAGCCGTTTGAATGAAGGACCGAAGCCTGCAAGACTTACTTGCAGACTGGCTCCTCCTTTCCTTACACATGCAAGTGTAAACTCCTTTAGAAAGCAGATGCTGTTTTAAAAAGTGACCTATTGAAAAAGACTGTGTCTACATTGCAAATACAATTAAAGGCAAGCTGTGCTTCTTAGTTATTAGTCTGTGTTTAAAGAGCTGATGCTTGTACATCTTTGTTTCTATCTGCAATTAATTATGGGAGCAAGACAGCCAGCCTACAATCTTTAGAAAAAATTGAGCTATTCAGTGTACCTCTTCAAGGTAAAAATTCAGTGTTTTTTGAAAAAGAATACCAGATTGGTAAGCAAAGGCAGGAACTTCCCAGTAGCATTTGCTTCACTGGACCAATTCTCCATTCACAGCTCTGAGGCTATGAGTTGCCAAGCATCTTCTGAGTGATGCTGAATAAACTGCAGGGCTAGATCCCAAACACAATATAACTTGCTGAATTTATCAGTGTGGCAGTCCCAGAAAGCACAAATTGACAAGAAATCATGCAGATCTATCAATTTTATTTTCTGGATACTTTAATAATTGTGACAGTGTAATTGGGCCGTAATGGCGGTTTTATTGCACATATTTGTATAAATTTAAAAGTAGCTAAAACTGTTCTGTGCCATAGGAAGCAAATTAATACATACGGAAATGTAGCAGAGTTAAAGAATTATTTCTCAGCCTCTGTCATTATCAGGAACTTTTAAAATGGCCTCTGCTTCCACTGCAGCTAGTCAGAAAATTTGAACTCCACTTCCAACTATCATCCCACCGGTCTTGAGAGCTTCAAATAAAATTAATTTTGAAGGCTCCCAGTCACATGTAGCAATTGAGTTCTTCTGTTACTCAGATTCCAGCTCAGGTCTGCTGACTGCACGCTATATGTACAACCGTTTTCTCCAGTATCTAAAATGCAATTGAATCATAGGTTGTGGAGCTCCTGGTTGCAATAATATGCATGTTCTATGCATATTAAACTGAAACTGAGAGGAAAAATAAAATCTTGAGCCCTTCTTGGGCTTGCAGTACTTGCAGGGGAATATGGAATTGCCACAGCCAAGCTGCTTCACTTTCCTCTCTTGTATGTGAGCGCACGTAGATGTGTTGGCGTAGCGTGGATTGTAGTGTGGATGCCTACCACGTGCTGCATGGTTTGCTAGTTTCTCTCAAGCTGACTGTCGCATTACAAGGTTGGGGAGGGCTTACTCTCCACCACCATCACCCAAGCTGGAATTTCATAGGCCTCTTAAGAAACCTTAAGGAAAACTGAGTATATGTATGTTTTGGCAGTTGAGATGTGGAGATGAAAAGAAACTTGTTTTGTGAAGGAACCTGTGTTTTCTGGTCTTTCATACCTGTAGTGGTCTTTCATAGTTTATGTTTCACAGTGTGTGTAGCTCAGAAACTTGCTGGCTTTCCTGATGACTGTTGCTTTTGAGTAATGCTGAGCAATATGGCAGGAGACTAACAAAGTCATTTCATAGAAATATTAAGAATGCTGTCGCTGCAGCAACAAGTGAAGTGGCATGTGAACACTGCCCCAATGCCTGGGCTGTTGTGCACACACATGGCCCATCGTACAGTCAGGGGTGGCTGGCTGTGGCCAGGGTGAGACCAAAAGAACTAGATGTACAAACCCCGCAGTGTAAACTTCACTTCAAACCAGTGGTCCCAAACTGTGGCTTTCAGGCATCACTTTTCTTGTGATTGTTCTCCAATATAGCTCAAGGACATAGGAATTTATAAAGCTAAAGTGATACTTATGTGGAGAATGAAGTATTATATTGCCTGCGGCATGTTACTTACTTGGCAGAGAGCTCAGCTTGCCAACAAAAGTTGGGAACTATTGCTCCTGTCTTTGATTTTACTTGCTTATCACTTTTAAAACTCCCTTTGGGCCTGAAACCTATCTGTATACGCTGAAGGAACTGGAGTTTGCTGCCTTAATTGCTCTCTCCTGGTTGAAATTAGAAGGTCCTTTTTGAAAATAAGGACAAATAAAATAGATGACAGGTATAAATATTGATACGAGAAAAGTGATGGTAGGTAATGGGATAAGGAACTGACAAACAGTTAAATAATAAGATGACATGACATTGGAGACTGAAGAGTAATAAAAAATAATGCAGAAAGAGGAAGGTAGAAACCATGCAGAAAAGGTCTGACTCAGCTTCCGCCCTTCTCCTTTCAGCCACATGACAAATTTGACCTTGGTTTTAATGGAGTAAATCTTCACAATTAAATTATAATAATTCATAGCAAATTGTGGAGGAGAGCTAGCCATTAGTGGGCAAGAAAGGCAGTCGAGTAGTATTGAGCTGAATTATGATAGCTGCAATAGTACAAAGCATTCAGCGTTTCTAAGAAGCAACTGCATCTGTTTTCATGTCAGCATGATGTGCTTTCCTGGTATCTAGTCTTCAATACTGTTTTCCATCTGCACTGCTGTGACAGAATGAAAAGTAGGAGATTTTAGTGATGTACTGAAACTTTTTCGTCTTGTCTCCCTCTTTTTGCCATCTGCCTAGTTGCTGGACCAGAAACTATAACATGAATTACTGGCTGATCATCAGATTGCCCATTCTCATCGCCATTGGGGTAAGTGTGGGGCATGTGCAGCAAGCTGGCAGATTTCCATGAGAACAGGACACGATCTAGTACAGAGAGCAAATGGGCACATGGCTGTTGTGACCGTCCAAAGGCTAATAACCTTTGAGGGTATTGACATTTTCAATCAGAAATGTGATTTTATGAAACCAAGTTGGTTTCTGTCACTGGAATTCCCGGCTAGCGTTTTGTTTGTTTAATTTGGGCACGTGCTGTTGCAGTGGCAGTAGATGATAACAGCACAGCATGCCGCAGCAATCCTGTTAACTCCCCGGTGCGGGGAAAGCTGTGACAGGTAGTACAGGGAGGCAGAAGATAATATTCCAGGTACTGGGCTACAGAAGAGCAGCACACTGGAGAAACGCAGTGTTCTGCAGCCGCGTGGTGGTAGTCGTAGACAAGTCAAGGCAAATGGGACAGCCCACACCTTTACTGTGTCTCACTCCCCAGAGATACATACAGGTAAGTCCCCATACTTTGTTTAATGAACTGCCTGCATTTTCAGAAATTACTTGTGCATTCACAGAGGATGTATTTAGAGCACAATTCTTTAGCAAGGATTTGAATTCCATGGTGAATTATGCAGCTGCAGAGTAGCAGGATGCAGAGGGGCCTACATACATAAACTAGTTTTTGTGAACCCTTATGCATGTGTGTTTCTTGGTGATGACATAAACCCATCTTTCATTTTTCCAGGTAAATTTCCTGATCTTTATCAGAGTTATATGCATCATCATCTCCAAACTACAGGCTAATTTGATGTGCAAAACTGACATAAAATGCAGGTATGTCATTTAGTGGTCTGACACTTTCTGTGCCTCTCAAAATGGAAGTAGACAAGGATGTACACGAAAAGGAGTGGATTGCCAAAGGTGGCTAAAGATCACAGGCCTTGGGTAGTGCACAGGTGTGGTGTCACACATTGGTATGACTGCTTGGATAATCGTTCCCCAGAGAAGCCTCCTGGTGAAGCCAAGGCAGGTGTTATACCTGGGTTATAGATAAACAGAAGGCTTTCTTTCCGAGTTCATCTCTTTACAGTCTTCCATAATACTGGATGAATATTAATTAAGCAGGCATTTTTTAAATACTTGCAGCATATGCAAGTACTTCACCTAATTTGAAAAAAACATGAGTGTTAGAAATAAACACTTAAACTTCAATGAAGATCAAGGTGGGGATCATTTTAAATATTGCTCCTTGTTCTTCTTCCCGATTGTTACTGGGACAAATTTTCAGTCTTGAATGGATATGATGTTTCAAGAGAGCTGTCAGATATATCACATAAGTGTTCAATTTTTATTTTGCAGGCTTCACCCTGTCTGTGTGTGTATTATTCCTGTTATTTAATCACGTTGCTAAGATTCATGGTCACATCTTTCATTTCTTCATCTTGGAGAATATTTCTGTACTGCAGACTGAAAAATAATGTAGAAATAAAAAGTTAGCAATAGGGTGAACTAAGCAGCAGGGAGCCTATATGCTGTGATAGCCAGACTGCTCCTGATGGTTGCCTTAGCTAGTTTGAAGTTGAGTATTTCACTGCTGCAGCTTTCTAAGCTAGACACAGCATGTATTTTGGTGTATTCTCATCAGAGCGTGGAGTTGCCTTGTATGTTACCTGCTTTCTTTACCTCACGAGAAATTTTTGAAATCCTAATTTCTGTTTAGAGCTCAAAACAGAGAAAATGACTTCTTTTAGTGAGGTGTAGGCTTTGCTTTCATACCTACTGTCATATTGAATATATGTGACCTTTATTTGCCAGGGCAAAATTTGCTGGGGTGGAAGAGGGGGTATTTTCCAGCTCTGATAGCTTGAAGCCATTTAAAAATCTGACTGTAAATTTGTAAATTTACCCCAGCAAGGGAGAGAGCCTTGCCCTCATGACTTCTGCAAGCAGCAGGAAGGTTTGAGCCATTTCTCAGAGGTGCACGTTCATTCATTTCTTAGTGTTCAAGAATCTGCTGTGTAAACAGAAAGGCTTTGTCAGGAAAGGATTTACCTAGCAAGAGAGCCTTCTTCACTGAGAAAGACTGTAGTCTAGGTGGTTCTTCTGGAGATTGGTGGTTATAGCCAGAAGCTTTGGGAAAGTCTTTTACCCAGAAGGGTACAGTTCATTGGTGGGCCTCTGATGATAACCAGACCAGTAGCCAGAGATTCCTGAATCAGATTTTCTTTCCCTCTTTTTCTTTTTCTTTTTTTTTCCTGCTTGAAAACACTGGAAAAGATTTTGGGTCTTTCAAACAAGAACTGGTCTAGATGTCCTAGAAAGTGACTAGTTTAGATACGTTTGTGTATAGAAAAAAGAAAAGTTGTTTTGCCCTCAGACTAGTCTGTCCTCTACCTCTCTCCTGTTCCCCATTCTGTTGATGAAAAGAGAGCTCACGTACTAATGGCAGCAAATGCCTTTGCTTTGTGGGGGGAAGAGACTTCTCCCCTTGCTCAGGGAAAGGATTTTCTTTAGGATTTTCTTAATTACCCAGGAAGCCTTTTCATGGGATTTTGCATGGCTTCCTATTTAATGCAGAGCTCTCCAAATATCCCATCTAGAACAATTAGCATTCATTAAATAACCTAGAGGTTTGCTGTATTGCTGGAGAGGGTACAATAGAGGGCTACAAAGATGATTAGGGGCCTAGAACATCTCTCTTATGAGGAAAGGCTGAGGGACTTGGGTCTTTTTAGTCTGGAGAAGAGAAGACTGAGGGGGGATCTGATCAAAGCCTATAAATACTTAAAGGTTAGGTGTCGAGAGGATGGGACAAGAGGTAACGGGCACAAACAAGAACATAAGAAGTTCCATCTGAATATGAGGAGGAACTTCTTTACTTTGAGGGTGGCAGAGCACTGGAACAGGCTGCCCAGAGAGGTGGTGGAGTCTCCGTCCCTGCAGACATTCAAAACCCGCCTGGATATGTTCCTGTGCAACCTGCTGTAGGTGGACCTGCTTTGGCAAGGGTGTTAGACTAGGTGATCTCCAGAGGTCCCTTCCAGCCCCATATCATTCTGTGATTCTGTGATTCTACCTCTGTCTCAGGCAAGTGGTGGTGGAGCAGAGCCTCCATCACGAGACTAGCTGGTAAGCTGCTTGTTTAAACAAGCCCCCTGCCCACCAATGCAGCAATCTGCCTGGGTCCACTAGACTTCTGCATTTCTACTTGCCCGTCTGTGTAAACTCTTTAATTTCAATAGTTTCTTTGATTCACCATCCCTTGGTCCTTGTGTACCAAGGACATTGGCAGGCTGGTGGATGAGGAGCCTGGCAGTTGATATGTAATAACCCCATGCAGCAGTACAGGATGGGCACTGGCTGGGTAGAAAGCAACTTTACAGAAGACCCAAAGATGCTGCAGGACAACAGGTTTAACATGATTCAGCGGCCTGCCCTTGTGACAGTGCAGGCTGACTGCATACGGGGCTGCATTAGCAAGAGCCTAGCCAGAAGGTCAAGGCAAGTGACTGATCCCCTCCGTTCAGCACCTGTGACATGCTTCTGGTGTCCGGGTTGAAGTTCCCCAGTACAAGACAGAAATTGTGTCCTCCCCCTTCAACCCCATGGGACTTGCATCAGTTTTGCACCAAGCTAGTTCAGGGCCTGGACCAGGTGACATAGAAGGAGGTGCTGAAAACCGGGTTCATTCAGTCTGGAGAACAGACAACTAAGCAAGGATTCAATTGCAGTCTTCAGCTACCTAATGGTGGTTTCACAGAAGATGGAGCTGGAGTCTTTTCAGAGGTGCACAATGAAAGGCAAGAGAAATTCCAATTGCGTGTCAGAGGTGAAAAAAAAAAAAAATCACAGTAAGAATGGTTTGACACTGGAAGAGAGGCCCAGAGGGCTGTGGAGGACCTTGGAGGTATTCAAAACTTGGCTGGACACAGCCCTGAGTAACCTGCTGTGAACTGGAGTTGGACCAGAGACTTCCAGAGGTACCTTCCAACCTAAATGATTACATGATTAAGAATAGCAGCCAGCAGCCCCTGGGGTACACAAGATCTACTAAATACTGACAGCCCTGCTAGTTGAGTGATTTTTTTATCTACTGAATTGTCTCAAGACAGGTTGTTGTGAGATGTTTGATAGGTTCTGTGGCCCATGATAGCCCTATAAACTCCCAGGTGAGACTCGGGCATCTTTCATTATCCTGTTGGGTGACTAGCATGTATGTCTATCAAAAGAGAGTTAAGGACCATTCTTGTGAACATTTTCCTGTGGTTGTATCCCTGAGCATTGCTCTCTCACTGGTGAAAAATGTTTTATTTCAGGTTGGTCTGTCTTTTTCCTTTGCTAGCTGTTTGAACAAGTCTTTGAACTTGCTGTTTAAATCATGGAGTCATCGCTCACTTTAAGACAGTTTAACTGCTTTTACAAAGTGTTCTGCAGTTACGGTTAGTTACAGTGCTTTGAAGATTTAACACAGCACAGAGGTGGAAAGGAATAGCAAGTACTCCTCCCTCTGCCAAGATATTTTTTAATGATTCCAGTTCATTGACAGATGATTTTTTTTCAGGCCATCGGCAAGGTAGGTTTTGTTCATCTTTCCCACTTACAGATTGGGAAAAGGATACACAAGAAGACATCTCAAGTTAAGAAAGCACATGACCTGGTCCTGAGTTTGGAAGATTTTCAAGGTGAAATGCAGCCAGCAGCTAAAGACAGAGCTTTGCTCACAGCAGGAGGTGATCTGCAGCGGGTTGGAAGGGGCAGTTAAAATGTATTGAAACCTACTAATGTCATTTAAGGATTTTTTTTTTTCTTCTGCAGCCTCTGGAGGAGGACCCTGTGACATAAAGTGGTGGAGTGACTTACCAAAGTTGGCAGTGTGTCAAAAGCAGAATGCAGAAATAGTGACTCCAAGTCACCATTGGGATCAACAGTGATCTACTCGGTAGCACTGATGTGTTTTTTTCTTTCTTTGTGATCTTAGGCTGGCCAAGTCTACGTTGACTCTGATCCCGCTGCTGGGGACCCATGAGGTCATCTTTGCCTTTATTACTGATGAGCATGCCAGAGGGATGCTGCGCTTTGTGAAGCTTTTTACTGAACTCTCCTTTGCTTCTTTCCAGGTAGCACTCACATTGTGCCCATGTGGATAAAATATTTTTTAACTGCTGTTTGGGGACCTGATTTCTCTCTCTTTCATTGCACGTTCCCTGTTCTTTATATTTCTCAATTTAGCACTGGATATTACAGGATTATGTCAGTGGAAGGGAGAGTATGAGGAATAACTTTTAATAGCCAGTTTAGATGTTAGTGTCACATACTCTTATTTTCAATGCCTTAAATTTATCACAGTCATCTGGTATTCCTATCCATGTATTAATATCTACGTCCTATGGGACACCTCAAGGCAATAATGAAATTGCCTGTGATTTTCTGTAATTGTATAATGACATTGCTGAAAGCAAATTTTGTGCTTTCTCTAGTATTTTTGATACTCCTTGAAGAATCTGGGCTGTGAGAAGTAGCTGTCTACAGCTGTAACTGCATGTGGAGAAGGATGTAGGTTTACTGTGATTTTTATTTAGCTGTTGCCTTAGGTAAGGCCATTTCAGAAGAGTCTCCTTGTCTAAAGGAATTATTATTATTCTAGTTTCCTTGCTCAGCCGCACATTCCCTGTTTATCAAGGAGCTCTATTTACGATCACTGTGAATTGTTCACTTACAAAATGAGAAACTGGGTAAGGGGAAAGAAATCTTTAGAAAATAACAGGTTGAAAAAAAAAACAAAAACAGTAATTCCTTTTCCCTAAGATCATGTGCTTTGAGACATACTTTGGTCAAACCTCTCCTCTGCCATCAGAGCTGTTGGGGACGGCAGGTTGCCTCCATCTTGGTTTTCCCTTACCATGGGACCATGCCAGTGTGGAGCCACTAGGCCTTTGCAAGTTTGTTTTGCAAAGCCTTTTGCAAAGCTCTGTTCTGCTCACTGCTCTTCTGGTTTTTGTTGATTTCAGGGGCTGATGGTTGCAATTCTCTACTGTTTCATCAATAACGAGGTAAGAAAGACACTAGTGTTCCAATTTGCCTTATCAACATCCACTGTAGGAAAAGGAAATTGAAAATGGTCTTGAACTGCTAAATTGTCCTTGTTCAGGGCTTTTACTTTTTTTTACAGACCCTCCTCTGTATAGCTACACAGGATAACTCCTCAGACAAATGTTGTTGGAAGGAATTCAGGCAGTATAATTTAGGGCCACTACTTGTAGATGTGAAATCTTGCAAGTTGTCTTGCTCTCAATTGTATAGTTTGCACTGCTGGAGTTTTTCTTTTATTAAGAATTATAACTGCTCTTCTTAATCTGTCTTATAGTGTTTCTTATTTGCTTCTTTTGCTGACTGTTGGGGTAGAGCCTGTTTTATTCTGAGAACTCAGCTCAGCTGACTGGTGAGGTTGGGGAGTCCTCTTGGCTAATGCCCATATAGTTTGCATTTGTTTGGTTTTCCTGTGGTCCAGCTACTTGAAGGCATCATTGTGCTCTCATTCAAACTGAAATTCATGGAGTGATGAGGTCTTCCACAGGCCCAGAAGAAATGTAACCAGAGTTTTGAGTTAATTGAGTCAAATGAGTTAATAGCATCTTCCATGGCTTCTGCTGAATCCCAGCCCTGTTGGGGGAAAGAGTATTGTTCTGTTTCTGTATTGCAGGAATCTCTCATGTTACTTTCTAAGTGTTTGTTATTGTTCATTCATTCAGCAAACACGTTTGGAAGGAAAGCAAACTAATTTGGCATCACATTATTAAGCTTAATGCACACCAATGTGTTTTACACTCATGCTAAATCATGACATAGTAATTCAAGATCACCTATTGAGAGACAGGCCCCACCAAGGAATTGGAATCAATGGAAAAATGTTGTACTTGTGTCATTATGGCCATGCTGGAGTCAACAGAAAAGCAGCAGGCATCCTGAACTAAGCCCTGCAGGAGACTGTTCACTTTTGTAGCTTGTGGGTAAGATTTTGTTTCAGTGAATGTGTTAATCGTACTGCTTACGTCAGAGGTGCGTAGCAGCAGGCTTCGCTTAAGAGAGAATATTTGTTTCAAATCCCTTGTACAGCTTTACAGGTCTGAAATGCAGCACTGTCTGCTGGTGCATCATGTAGTTCTTCTGATTCACTTTGGCCTTTGTTCATACATCCCCTGTGCGGCTGCAGCCAGGCCTCTCATGAGTAATACCCATTAATTTCCTCCATGTAGTGCAAGGGCAAAGTTACATCGTAGCCCAAACGTTATTAATACTCTGAAAGCAGTAGGTTTGTTTCATTTGAGGAAACTTACTGTGAAGTAGCCTATTTCTAAGGGGTCCTCCAAATCTCTTGTAGCTATAGTTCCCTTGCTTTTTTAATGTAATTCCTAAAATCTAACCACAATGTGCTTAGCTTCACAGAAGGCCAACAGACAATTAATTATTTTGCTTGTTCCATCCAAATCTTGTTAAAAGAAGGAAGAAGGATTTTTTCAAGCCATCATCAGCATCCATAAAATAAATCCATGTAAAGAATTTGATTAGGTCAAGTTTTTTCTGTTTCTTTCCTAAATGATACATGAAATTCTTGTTTTTCAAACTGTTTTTCTTCTGACAGACTATATGTGCCTGCCTGAAGCCTATCCTTGTTTGCTCTATGGTCTATATCTTTATTTTTCTCTGGGACACTTGCTGACTCCTTTTCTTTTTCCTTAACCATACAGCATGAAAAGTTTTTCGCAAGTCCTGGTGCCAGATCAAAAGTAGAAATGAAGCTACAAGTGATATTAATGTCCTTTTGTAGTATCTACTTATGGAAGAACATTAAAATATGTTCATATTTAGTCATATTTCACCTGAAGGATTCTGGATTTCCTCTGATGTTGCTCAGGAGCAAAGGGCAGGGTCTCATCAGATTGCCTGTTACCACCAATGTTCTCTGAAAAATAAGCTGGGCTTGGTACGATCAGGCGTTCTGCAGTTAGTGATGCTTTCTATAAGAAATATTGCAACCAGAAATGATGCTGCTTTCCACCAGAATTAGTGTAAGCTGATTCAGGTTTCATTCTTTCTAGCCTTGCTTTTCCCTGTTGCCTCCTTCCTTGAAAAAAAGGAAGATTGGGCAGTAATTAAAAAAAATCAGAAGTCCTGGAGTCAAGACAGAGTCTTTTAAGGTGGAAGGCATCCCTTCCCTCCAGCGTGTCGACTGCACCACACAGCTTGGCGTTGTCGGCAGACTTGCTTAGTGGGCACTCAATCTCACTATCCATGTATCCTACAAAGATGTGAAACAGCACCAGTCCTAGTACCAACCCCTGAGGTCACTGGACTGGCCACTCATCACTGGGCATCCAGGCAAAAACTCAATTCAACATTGAGCAGCAGATCTGCTCTTTACCCTTTTCCTAAGCTCTGGAGAGATAAATAATATCCTGTGATTCAGATCTATTCCTAAGACATCATCTCTGATAGTCTTTTGTTCAGGTCTTCCCATTCACTTCATCTCAATCTTGCAGGCTATTTGCATCATAGCTGTAGGATACAGCCTTTCATGTCCCACCAGATTGAAGACTAATTTCCTCCCTTTGATTCTAAGATTCCCATTTCTACTGCTCATTGACTTATTCTGTCATTAAGTATGTTCATGCTTTCTTTCAAGATCTGCCTGTAAATGGCTAAAACTGCTTTTTCCCAGTGCTGCCTATTAAACTAGTTGTTTTCCATGCCCACAAAAGGTACCAAATACTGGGATGATAATACAATCAATTCTTCTACAGACAGTATGGTCCTTGCATTTCATGGTTTCCTTTTCTGTCTTTATCAGGCTGTTCTCCCTCATTCTTCTATGCCAAGCTATTCCAGACACCCTGTCTTTTTCTGGTGTCTTTGTGCAGCTTTTGGCACAACAACTCACAGTTATCACTATAAAATACAAGATTCTGTCTTTTCCTCTGTCCCATTCGGTTGTGATACTGGAGGAACAGATTCCATTGTCACAAATGCAGAGATGCAGCTGGTTCCCTCCAGGACAGTATTCAGTGTGAGGGCTGCAGCCCAGAGGTAGTCCTCTACCAGACAAGCACTGGCAGAGGTAACCACCAAGGGAAGACAAGTGGTTCTGTGAGGCTTTTTTAGGGCTGCCCCCCAGATTCACTATTTCACAATGAACAAGTAAATAAGACAGACATACAGCAGCTGGTTCCTTAGGAAGTCTCCTGCAGAGTATGAAGGTTTCAGCAGCACGGGTATGATGACAGGCCTGCGCTGGAACTGCCATCAACCTATTTAGTTTCTTGGTGGTCAGTACCAGACCCTAAAGGGAAACAAAAAGAGCCTCCAGAGAAGGCTCACTTGAGTGACCCACCTATAGTGAACTTATTTTCAGGCTGAAGTACAGATCATAATGAATTTATTACTGTACTTGCCCTCCTGCCTTTTTCTAAATAGAGTAAAAAAAGGTTCAATTTTATGTCCTCTGCCTTATGTGTTAAAAGCTAATGGAGGTTCTTCAGTGAAGTGGTAAGAACTTTGCCAGTGGAACAGGAAGATCTAAATTCTGTTCTTGATTGTGCAGCAATTACAAGACCCTGGATAAACTTCCAAATGAGTACAAAGGTTACAGACTTTAACCCAGAACATCCAACTGGATGAGCATATTTTGTAACTTTAAAGAAAGCTAGTATCTGGAATGAGATATTGTAATTGTTATTTAAAAAGAGAGGGGACAGTATAGTCTTCAATGTGCTTAATTGTTGGTTTTTCAATTCTGAATAAATCTTCATTTTTGTATGGAATAAAAAAAATGTAAATATTCAAAGAACAAAAATAATCCATGACAGAATGCTGTTTAAATCAAACCAGAAGTTAAAATGGAACCTTAAGAATACCAGTGGTGACAGTACTGAGCAGGAAGACAGTATTTTCAGTCATTTCATGGCTGATAAGCAAAGAATCAACTTAATTGTTAGTACTGGTAGGGCATAGAGAACATTCAGTATTGCAGCTGAATACAATTTAGAATAAAATAATTAAGATAAGATTCCCTGGTGCATAGAAGAGTTTTATTTCTACAAGTAAAAGTGAATGCTATCATTATTTTAAACATAGAATATCCTACAATGGACTAATGAGATAATTGGATAATTTGAAGCAATAATATTGCAGGTTTAAAGCATTGCCAGCTTTTCTCAGTAGTTTGGGATCTTTATTTTTCCTTGCTCTTTTCTAGTGGTCATTTAAAAATCTGATTCATTCTACACTCATTATTTTTGTTTCCTTCTTTGATTCTGTTAGGTGCAGACGGAGTTTCGGAAAAGCTGGGAGCGCTGGAGATTGGAACATTTGTATGTCCAGAGAGACAGCAGTATGAAACCTCTGAAGTGTCCAGCCAACAGCATCAGTAGTGGAGGCACAGTAGGCAGTAGTGTCTACGCTGCCACTTGTCAGGCCACATTCAGCTAAGGTTTCTGCAGGTGAATCAGACTGAGAACAATGAACTGTATAATATACCTGAAAACCCTTAAATACCCAAGCAAGTGGCTTAAGTATGCCATCTCCAGCAAGAAACTTAAGCATATGCTGCTCATTGCCTGCAGGCTGTTGGACAAAGGTTTCTAGGGAAAGCAATCTGCTAATGTAATCAACACATCAGAGGAAAAATTTATCACGTCTAAAGTAAGTTAAAAGAGTTTCTTCCCATTTGCACACAAGGCCTCCAGGTGTCCAAAACTTAAGCATAGCATTGATCCAGTCTGAAACCACAGGGTCAATGGCTTATTACTGTTGAGTGGGCGAGCTGAGTGATCAACTGATTAAATTACAAGGATACAGAATATGATTATTGCCAAAAAATACATTTAGAATTTTATGGGCATAGGGTAAGGTGCTATCACCAGTTTTAGAAATAAAGAACTTAGTGAGCCACAACTTGGATTTTAGAGAAGAATCAGTTTTGTAGTAAGAGTTTTCGACAGCTAAAGTTGAAACTGTGCTTACCTGTTTTCGGGGTAGGTGAAGAACAGCATCCTGAAAGTCTATCAATACAGCAGGTAGTGTGGCGCGCATTTCTGAAGGCTCTTTTTTAACCTTCACTTGAAAAAAAACACAAAACCAAAACCAGCATCTGGTAGGGGCCTCTCCTGCTGTTAACAAGTGCGTGTTATCTCTATTGACATGGACGGAATTATCCCTGATTGCACAGCCCTTCTGTTTTTACATGTTACTCTGCCTCTGGCACACAGGTGTTAACAGGGACAGGATGATGACTTGCGCTTCAAGAGGACACTTTTCTTCCTGAGCTGTGCTCTGCTTCTTGTGGGTGCAAACACACAGAAGTCAGCTTGTTGGCCACAGCTGGTCTTACCGGCCTTCACCTATTTGGAGAAGATGTGGTAGTTCGCAGCGTGAGCTTGCCTTTGTTTCTCCTCCAGCCTTGTGTGTTTTCTCCAGACGAGGTGCCCTAAAGCTGCTGCCCTCGGGGTGGCGGGAAGGCGCCTTTCCAGCAGGCTGCGGGTTCAGCACAGGGGACAGCTCCCGGCCCCCACCCCGGGATGAGCCTCCCCCCTCCGCCTCCTCCTCCTCCTCTTCCTCCACAGCCTGCCAGCCCTCAGTAGGATTCAAAAAATCCCCGCACACTCCCCAAAAACACCAAAGCACTGTCCCAAACTCAACGTGCTTCTTCTCTGTTCGTTTAAAACTGCCAGGGCTCTTGCAGTGAACGGGTCTACGCTGCTAATTATCTGTTGCTGGGGAAGCAAAAAGAGAGGTACCTTTACGAGCAGGATGTGATCCATTGCATCCCTTAATAACAAGCTTTACTTAGCTTTTATTTGCCTCCCTTTACAACAAAGAGGCAAGGTGCCAAAGACTAGCTCTGAGAATATCCCTGTCTGTAGCCGCCTTGTAGGACCTTCCATTACATAGCAGTTAAGACTACTCAGCAGAGAGGAAAAAAAAAATTAAAAACCAAAACCTCTTTCAACTCTCTCTTTAAACTTGCATTCAGACTCCCCCCCATTGTCAAGAAAGTGGGCTGGATATTCTGGGATGAAATGCAGCATCTTTCCTGCCTGAAGCTAGATTGCTTTGCATGGCATTATTTAATCATTGTATTAGAATCCAAATTGCCAACAGGGTGGATTAGTTTTACAATCATCAGGTGAGAATTCAATTAGAGAGAATGGGTTACCACCTTCTGCTATAATGCTTTTAATTGAGCTCCAGGGGGGGAAGTCAGACACGTTTGCAGAAATCCACCACAGTTCTCAGGCTGGCTTACGTACGTTTAGCATGCTGGCTTCTACGCAGGCCATTTCTAGGCCACCCCTTCCTAACATCGGTCGCAGAGCTGACCTTGGAATGAAGCACCTCAGGTTCTTCTGTAAATTTAAGAACTAGCTTCTATGTTGTGTGGCCATTAATACAATACCCGACTACTCCGCGCGTATGTTAACAGCTGTCCCGCAACTTAATTAATTAACTTCCATGCTTGATGTTTCTAGTCAACATCTACCGTTAAGTGCTTTGAATAGGAAAAGACTGATAAAGTTAGTCACTGGTAGGTAAACAGGCAGCATAAGGACAGATGAAATTTATAGCTGTATGGTAATGCACATTGGAAGGAATAATTGCACTCATGAGTATTCAAGACTGGGTGCTAGTTTTCCAGGGCCCTGCTTAGTTGTGAGCAAACCTGGAAAAAAAAGTTTCTCCTCCTTGTACAGTGTTAGCAAGATGATAGTTTTGCTATGACAACAGGAAGTTATGGAGCTGTTTTAACTAACTGTTATGCTGGAAAACGTATACGTAACAAATGAAAGAGGACAGACAGAGGAATAACAAGTATTCACACATGTAGTAATAAACCTGTACATAGTTGCTGTAACAAGATTCTTGCAAGAGCGTGATACGCTTTTGAGTTACTAGGCTCTTTTTCCCCCTTCTAGTCACTTAAGAACTGAGGGCTTTGGGCCCATGAGAATAGCTCCAGCACCAGATGTCAAACTTACCTTTGTAACTTCTGCCTTTCTAGAATCCAAGAGAAAAATAAGATGACAAAGTGAAACCTTAGCCAAGCAGAGGGTTATGGTGGAATTTATTAATTTTTTTCCCTTGCTGATTAACCTCTCACTCCTTCAAACCTTTGTAAATCCCCTCCAAGTACTGAGGGAACAGCTCGGTGAAAGTAATTGCCTCCAAAGCAGAATAACAGTAATTGTCTATTTTGAGAAATACTTTCAGTAAGGCCTAAACACCAATTTGTCCATCATACTTTATCTACTTCAGTAAAGCCTTTTACAAGCCTTTGTTGAATTTATAATGTACATTTATTTGAGTAGCATGAAATAAGCAAAGCAACACAAAGCACTGGAACAGACGAACCGTGTGATTTTTTATTTCTTGTGCCTTTCAGCTTCATGCTCACTTATTGTGGTAAATTGTTTCATGAAGCATTAAATAGAAGAGTCTGTAAATTCACCTGGACATAATGTAACAAATGAAAACTTCATTTCCAGCATTGCTGCTATAAAGTTTTATAATTTCATGGATGTTACCTTATATTTAATATTTATTTGCATGTATTTCCTTGTTTTAAAGAACACCCACAGAGTCTAACTGTACAAGATGTCAGATTATCAACTCCCCATAAACAGTTATGTTTATTTTTATCCTTGTGAATAAAGTTTCCACTCACAAAGTTCTGTTACTTACTGGTGTATTTTATTTTAAGTATTACCTGACTACTTCTAACTCTGTAATTAGAACACTTTCTAAGAATGGAAGGACTCAGAGTTCATGGTTCTCCCAAAGAAACATAGCTTTGTATTTGCAACTCTATGCAAACATACTACAAAAAGGCCTCTGAACCTGCGGAGTCTACGTTAAGCAAAAATAGTCTATGTTAAGCAAAAATTTTAAGAAAAAATGCAGCATGTTCTTTGTATAAATGAGTCAGAAGGAAGCTGTAAGAATAGTGAGAACTCTGATGGGTTTATACCAGAGGATGGTGGAATATACACAAATCTAAAAATTCTGTGCTTGGCATTTGAAATTTATAGAAGAGACTAGTACTAGAAGCTAAGAGCGAGCTGTGAAGAGCTACTGAGAAATGCCTAGCAGTTTTAAACATATTATTTGTGGTTTAATCTACTATCCTCTTTCCAGTCCAATTAAATTCAATAAAGGCCACTTCATTTCCCCAGCCAGCTGTTCTTCACTATGATTTAGTATTAATTATTTGTTTTAATGCAATGATCTCTCGATTAAAAACACCAGTGGATCATACAAGAAGTACACCTGACAGCCTGTGAGATGATGGTGAGATGCATCATCAGCTGTGCTGTGCTAAAAGGACTGAGCCCAGTGACAAGGCAAATCCCCTTCTGCCTGAAGACCTCTTGTATTTCTATGTCTGCCGCGCGCTCACCCTAATTTTTGTCAAAACGATGGTTAAAGCAAAACCTGTATTACCTGCCAGGAATAGTAACAAATCTTTTTTGCTTACGCTGCAAACTCTGAAAGCTGTAATATGAAGTGAACAGGAAAAAGGCATCAAAATTGGACGTCTGTGCTAGGAGAAACACATGAACGCAAAGAGCAGCAGCAGCCTGTTGCAGGTATACAGATAATGCTTCACGTCTTTTCTTGGGAAAGAGGAGCCTGGCCAGCGCTGGGAAGAAAAGCACCTGTCCTCAGACACCGGCCTTCCTCTTCCCCGGGGCCAAGGCCAGCGGCGGCAATCCACCACCTGCGGAGCGGCCCTGCGCCTCTCCCTGCTGCTCCAACCCGCCGGTGGGTTTGCTCCCCGGCCCCCCAGGAAAGCAGACCGAGACCACAGCCCTCGCCTTGCTACGGCTTTAATCGGGACCGGACCGTGCCCGTGGAAACCGGGCCCGGAGTAAGGCGCGAACGGCGTTTCGCATAGAAATAACCTCCTTTTCATCATCATCACCCTCCTCCTCCCCCAGCCCTTCCTCGGGTCCGTGGTGCGGAGGCGGTGGCCGGGCCGGTCGCTACCTCCCTGCGGCGGGCCGGTAATACAGCTCCCGCTCCAGCTGCTCGGCCG